>VZTO01025567.1:28918-236235 GCA_013400615.1 Syrrhaptes paradoxus
AACCCGAGAGATCTGCCAAGAGCCGCGGCGGTGCAGAGCCCGTGCTATCTCTGCAGAAGGCCTCCCTCGCCGCACACGATTTCGGACAAAGCAAACTCTCCCCTTCACCTCCCCCGCACAGAAAAAAAAAAAAAAAAAAAAAGAAAAAATGAAAAAGGAAAGAAAAAGGAGGGGGGCACTCAGAGAAAGAAACCGGCTCTTATTTCCGTGTAGCTACGGTGCTGCAGGTAACGTCCTTTGCTCTGGGACCGCGAGGCCGCGGCTGTCAGGGAAACACGGATCTGGTTTGGCAGTGCCCCCTTTTCTCCATCCCCGGGCGAGAGAGGGGGAACCCACAGGGACCAGACTAAAGCTCCGGGGCAGTGCCGAGGAGCCCCGGGACAGACCCGGCCGCGCAGCTCTCGGCTGCCGGCCCGATCGGGCCCTGCGGCCCATGACGGGCGGCCCGGGGAACGGATGGCTCCTTCGGGTCCCCTGCGATGCTGAAAGGCTTCTCGAGGTCCTGGGGGTCTCTTGAGTTATTTCCGCCGCGGTCTCCAGGCCGGACAGCGGCTGCAGAGCAGAGGGGAGCCAAGCCCCTGCCCTCCGCTGCCGGAGGATGCTCCAGCACCTCCGAGGAGACGCGGGTCCAAGCGGCAGAGCCGTCGGAAGCCGCCACCGGGACACGATCAGGGCCTTATTCTCCAAGGGAGGGTTGCGGGGGCCCGGGCGTGCCGGGGGGCACAGCAAAACCCCCTCTGGGCGGCCCCGCCGACAGGCCGCGCTCCGTGCGCTCCCCCGGGCCCTGCCGCCGGGGCCAGGACGCGTGAAAACACTCCGAGAGGCGGTGGCCGGGGGGTCCGGTCCCCGCAGCCGGTCGCTCACCTTCCATGTCCCTGGTGACGGTGCTGAAGTGCATCTTCTGCGGGCGGCAGGCGGGGCGGGCGGGCGCGGGGCGGCCGCGGCGCTCCTCCAGCGCTCCCTGCCCTGCTTGCTCGGCGGCGGCGGCGACTGAAATCAGAGAGGCGATACTGAAAGCATTTGCCTTGGGAGACAGAGGGCTGTTTTCGTCCATAGGGGAGACACCAATGCAGGAGCAGCAGCCGCGGCAGCCTCCCACCACGAGCCCCCCCTCCCACCCTCTTACTCCCCTCCTTTCTACGGCACCATCCAGGGAGGTGCGAGCGAGACCCCCCTCCTTCCAGACGGGGGGGGAGGGAAGCTTAAAAAAAAAAAGAAAACACAACATAAAACAACCCAAACCCTCTGTCACCCCCGGGAAGGGCGTTGGGGAGCAGGAAACTTCCCCGGGGCCCTTTGCAGCCAGCGCCGAGCACCGCAACGTCCGGATCGAGCCCTGTCACCGACAGGGTACTGGGAGGGGGGAAATAAATAACCCCACGAATTTCGTCCCCCGGGGTCTCAGTTTCTCTTCCCCCAACTTCGTTCCCTGCGATTTATTAATTTATTTTCTCTCTTCCCTTCCCCCCCAACCACCACCTCCTGCTTCTGCCCCCCCCCGTCCCCTCCTTTTTCTCCTGCACGTAGGGAAAGTGGCTCCCTTATAGGCGCTTTCCCCCAGTCAGTGGCTGGGAGGCGTCACATGGAAGCCGGGGGTGTTTGCCTGCAGAAGCGGCGGCGGCGGCGGCGAAAGCGAAGTGAAACTCCTGCCGAGACGGTGTCAAAGGGCTGGGGAGGCCCTTCCCCGCCTCCCGGGCACGGCGAGCGGCCGGCGGGGAGAGATGGGATGTGCTGCGGGGCGGGCGGAGGGGCCCGGCGGTGTCAATCACGGTGCCGGGAGCCGGCCGACGGAAAGAGAAGAGCCGAGCCCCAGCCGAGCCGAGCCCGGCGTCACGGTGCGGATGTCCGGCACCGGGAGCGGGGATTGCTCCCTTCCTCCAGCCCGCATGCACCGCAGGGCTGCGGGCTGCTCCGGCCCGGCCCGTCCGCGCGGGTCGGTGACCGCGGCGACCTGCAGCCCGAGCTGTCGCAGCAGGCGAGGGCCGGGCACATCGGGATGCGCTGCGGGCGCAGGTACCGCCGGCCGCCCCGCCGGAGCGGGATGGGACCTCCCCAGCCCGGGGCCAGCAAAGCCCCAAAGCATCCGCCGGCGTTCGAGCATCTCCTTCGCCGAAAAAAAGCGGAAAAAACAGAAAACAACCGGCGGGGCGGCAGGCGAGCCCTCGCTCGGCTCGGCGTGAGAGCCCGCTCAATCGGCAGCACCTGCACCGCCCGCCCGGGCCAGTGGCCGCTCTATCCCCGCCGCCCCGGTTCCCCTCCTTGTCCCGGCGAGGGTGAGGCGCTACTCACCGCCCAGCACCGACCCCTCGGAGCACCGCGGCGTCCCCCGGGCCCTTCCCCCGCATCAGCGCGGGGCGGCGCGCCCGCCCCGCCCGGCCCGGCCCGGTCCCAGTCCCGGTCCCGGTCCCGGTCCCAGTCCCAGTCCCGATGGCAGTCTCTCTGGGCGGGTGGCTGCACCGACGTCCCAGGGGAAATACCCTGACGGGGCGGACGGAGCCGTGGGGCGCGCCGGTGGCTACCGGCGCGATGTGGGTTGCATAACCCGAGCGATGCGCGGAGAGCGGAGTGAGCAAGCAGGTTATATATAGCTGCCCTGTCTGTAGCCTGCGGGGCTTGATTCTTCTGTTGAAATATTATCTTTGGATGTGGTAAAAATATTTGCAGAGAAAAATCTAGACGACTCTTACATATTTGAGCATATGTTCCTGCAGCTAACGGCATACGGGCAGAGCGTGACACGACTGGTGTTTGTTTCTTCGCTGCTGCTGGCAGCGCGGTTCCCGGCCGGGACAGTTTCCACGCAGAGCTCAGGGACATGCCACGGAGAAGAGTGTCAGTGTGCGGACCCGCGCCGCTCACCTGGCGGCGATACAAGGCGGAGGGAACGGGATTTCGTTAGGACACCTCGCGGCGACAGCGGAGGGAAGCGAGGAGCCACGGGGACGAGGTGCGAGGGCTGATGCGGGGGCGCCAGCCCGTTCCCCGAGGTGTCCCCGGCTCTGGGCAGCCTCTGCCCCAGGAGGAAAAAAATTATCCCCCTCTTCGTAAATTAAGAAAAGCCCCAAATCCAGCGCCAAATCCGAGTCGGGAGCTCGGTGTTGCTGCCCACGACTTGCTTGTCCGCACCGTTTCCCAAGTTTATCCCTTTCTTCCTCCCTGCCCGTGAAATAAAGCCCCAGCTGGAAGCAGCACGACGTTGGGGACAGCCCACGCACGGACGGGCCCTTCGGCCTGTCCACCTGCCCGGCGTGGCCGGGGTGAGTCGGGGATGCGGGACCTGCCGGGAATCGTTGCCAGCCGGTCCCTGGGGGCAGCGGAGAGGGTCCCCGCCGAGCCGCGAGCTTGCAGTCCCGAACCCCCAAATCTCTGAGAGGAGACCCTGCCGCCCCGCTCCCACACCCCGTGCCGCGTGGGGCTTGCACACGCGTGAGCGGCGCCGGGCGGCGCCGGGATGACGGGAGAGCGAAACCAGCCCCCGCTCTCCCGCGACAGGGGAGCCCTGCGGAGCCCGAGCAAGCCCGAGGGAGCGGGTGGCACGGCGCAAACGGGGTCCTACCCTCTCCTGCACCCCAAAAGGGCCTAAACTCAGAGGCCGCGTTTTCCGAGCGTTTCGCCCAGCCCGACGGTTGCTTGTCCCGTTTCCCGGCCGCTCCGCATTACCGGAGCGCTGCAAAGCGCATCCAGCCTCGACGGAGGGCTGCCAACCCCGCCGGTACCGGCACTGCGCTGCCCCCGGCTCTGCGGTTGTGCCTGGGCCGGGCCGGGGACCCGGGGGCTGTCGGAAGGGCAAGGGAGAGGGCGAGGGGGGTTTCTCTGCTCCCCCCAGCTCACACCTCGCCAGAGCAGGTGGGAGGGGAGGTCGGGGTTGTCCCGCCGCCTCTCCGCCGGGAACATCTGCCTCCCCACCTCTCCGCGGACACACATCTGCTGTTCCCCGAAACGCTCGGGCCCCGCCGGCGCGAAAGCCCGTGGTGGCACCGAGGAAAGCAACGCGCTGCAACGACTCCCGCGTTCCCCCCGACGGCCGCCCCCAGAGCCGGAGCATCGCTCCCTCCCCACCGCCCTACCACGTTTCCCGGTCCCGGCGAGGCTTCTCCTGGCAGCGGGTATCCGCTGCCGCCCCCTCCCCAGTTTGGGCCCCGCACCCCACAATTTCACAGACCTTTCAGGCGAGGCGGGGGCGGACACCGCCGGCTTCTACCTTCGTCCTCCCTCACAGGGGTCTTCTCTCCCCACGGGCCGGGCCGGGTGCCCCCGCCCCGCTCCACTCCAGCGCTGTCGTGCTGACACCGAGGACACCGAGTCACGGCCCTTTTGCTGCGGAGATGCCTAGGTGTCCCAGACCGTGTCCCCCCGCACACCCTGACCCCAGGCTGTGTTGCAGGTGCGCCGCGGCCCCGTCGGGTTGCCCCCGAGCCCCTGGGGCCCGGCTGGGACACGGCCTCACCGCCTGCCGCCTTCCCTCTGGCCGCCCTTCGCACTCACCCCTCCGCCCCCATGTCTCTTCTCGTCCCTCCCGCGATCCCTCCTTTCTGCCCTCTCCCCCGGCCCTTGCCCGGCCCCGCCGGGCCTCCCGCCCCCCAGCCCCGGAGCCCCGACGGGCCAACGCGGGGGGTGACAGAGTCTATAGGGGAGCTGGGGACGGCTCCGTAGTTTCCCCGCACATTTCCCGGACTAACGGCTCCGCAGCGGGGCCGGGTCCCACGGCAGAGCCCGGGGAGTGTGAACCCCGCAGTCCCCACGGCCCCCGCCCGCCGCCGCAGCACCGCCCGTGGCCTTTGAGCGACGGAACAGAACGGAGCGGGACGGGCTGACTGCCGGT
Source organism: Syrrhaptes paradoxus (assembly GCA_013400615.1). Classification (NCBI taxonomy): domain Eukaryota; kingdom Metazoa; phylum Chordata; class Aves; order Pterocliformes; family Pteroclidae; genus Syrrhaptes; species Syrrhaptes paradoxus. The sequence goes on from VZTO01025567.1 coordinate 33,741, forward strand.
AGCGGGGCTGCGGGCGGAACAGTTAACAACTCGTGGTGGTTCAGCTAACGGCACCCGCGGACATTTGCGGATTCATTGTAAGAGGGGAGAAAAAGAGGAGAGCGGGGAGATCTCGGCAGGTGAAAAAAGCCTGCAGTTCCCGCGGGTCCCGGGAAAAACGGGGATTTTCTGGCGTTTGAGACCGTTATCGATGAGTACTGTTACTATAATAACAGTCAAAGTCGTTATTACTGCGACTACGGTGATTCTCAGTATTATTTTGCAACTGACGTTTGAACTACAGGAACTGAAATTAACGAATCTATCCAATAAATCCAAAAGTGTTAACCTGTCTCACCGAGAAAGACAGAAAGACCGAAAGAAGGGCAAGATAGAAGAATGAAAGAAAGAAAAAAGAAAGAAATGGAAAGAAAAAGAAAGGAAGAAAGAAGGAAAAGAGAAGAAAGATTAGAAAAAATAGAAAAAGAAAGAAGTGAAAAAGAAAGAAGAGATATAAAAAGAAAGAAATAAAGAAAAAGAAAAAGAGAAAGAGAAAAAGAGAGAGAGGAAAGAAGGAACGAAAGAAAGAAAGAAAAAGGAAGTAAACGAAAAAGAGAGACAGAAAAAGACATCGTAAAGACGGCCAGAGAGATAAGGACAGACGAACGAAAACCAAGGCAAGACGAGCCCGCTCCGCCGGAGCCGCTTTGCCGTCCCGTTTTCCCGCTCCCGCAGCGTTCTGGGGTGCGGGTGCTGGCACCACCACCCGCTGCCCGTTGCCGTGCCCGCGGGGTCCCCCGGCGCTCGCCGGGGCTCACTCTCCCGCTGCAGCTCGCCGGTTTCATCGGCGCGTCCCGACCCCGCTATCTGCCGTTGCGCGGCCGCCCCGAACCGCTCCCCTCCGGCCGCCGGGTTCCGAGCGGCGGCAGCTGGAGACACTGCCCCGACCCGGCCCGTCCTGCCCGGCGGCAGCGCGGCAGGTGCGCAGCCCCGAGGAGCGCGGCTCATCTCCCCGCGGCGGCCGGGACCGGGCACCTCAGGCCGCGCCGGGAGCGGCTCTTGCCCGGCCGCCGCCGCGGTCTGCTGCTCCGCTCGGCAGCCGTGCCGTGCTCCGCCGGTGGGCGCGTCTGGGACTCGGAGTCTGGGAAAGAGGGAATGGAAGGAGAGAGGAAAAGAGANGAGCAAAAGAGAGAGGGAGACAAAGAACAAAAGAGAAAGAATGAACGAATGAAAGAAAAAAATAAGGGATAAAAGCCCTGAGGAAGAAAGCATCCAATAGTAAATACTTATTGTTGTAACCAGGACAATCCTAATGGACAACAGTTATTTTCTTGCTAATAGACAGTGACGTGTCTGGGAAAGCTGGGGCTTGAGGGGCTCCGTGGGCTGCCTGACCCCGCAGATGGCAATGGCCGGGAGTGCACGGCTGTACGTGGGGCCCTGGGAAGCAGGGCTGGGTGCCTGCACCCCCTGCACTCCCCACACCAGCCACTGGCTCCTGCTTGCCAGCCTTGGCTCCATGTTATTTGCCATGGGGATTTCGGGCTGGTTTTATGGGGTCACTTGCCTGCAGATACCAATGTAGAGATCACGCACAGGGAAATTCTCAGAAATAAAACTGTCAGCCACTCTCCCCCAGTACACAGCCGGTGGGGTTTCTCCCTTTCCACCTCTTTTTTGCTTTTCCTTTTAAAATTTTTTTCTTTCTCCCCTGAGAACTGCTTGCGCTCCTCCAGTGAGACATCTATGCTCTCCTGCAGTGCAGCTGCCCTGTGTGGCCCACCATTTGGGGCTGTGAAGTTTTTGGGACCCCCATCCAGCTCCAGAGCACAGAGCTCCCTTGGGAGCTCTGGGGTGGCCTGGGCAAGGGGGCCTGGCAGCTGGGGTCACTGCCTGGGGCTCCCGGAGGAACTTACCCTGGCTCATCTGGTTTTGAGTGCACGAGGAGCTGCCTCTAAAATCAGTCACTCTCTGTCATTCCTGTCCACATTAATGTTTATTAATGCTGTCAAAAAGCTCTGTACAGGGGTGCTGCTCTGCTGCCTGGGGCTGACACACACGGTGGGTGCTTGATATGTGTGAGCAAACTAGTGCCAGTCCCCTCCAGACTGACCCTTCCCTCACTTGCACCCCGGCTCCTGCGAGGAGGTGGGAGCTGCTGCCCTGCTGCCTGCACACCCTGAGCATGCAGGAAAATGGGGCTGCGGCTACAGGTCAACGAGGTGCTTTTAGTTTGAAAGAAGGATTCCCCCCACCCAGTACCGAGGTACCAAAAATGGCTCAGTTGAAGTGTGTTTCCTTATCGCAGCACAAGTTTGGGGAAGAGCAGTGGGGAGTCCTGCTGAGTGCAGGAGGACGCTGCCTCTGCGCTGCATCTGAAGGGAAAGCAGCAGCCTTGCTGCCTCTTGCTAGATCCTCTCTGTGGAGGGAGAGTAATTTTCAAGCCATCCACTTACAAACAAGTCACTAGAGGGAAGGGGAGGCATTTCTCCACTACTCGGCTGTGGTTATTGCACCAAAAGTTTTATATTCACTCAGTCCCGCATCAGCATCCTGTGCAGACATTTATTTTGGCTAAAGCCAGCCTGGTTCTCATTTGGATGCAGCCACAGAGGCCCGACCCCCACATGTGCCAGCGGAGCTGCTGTGGCCATGCAGGTTGGCTGTGTCGGGGTTCGCTTCCATGCAGGGGGGGCCCAGACGGTGCCACCCCACATGGGGCTGCAGTTAGATCGGCACAGTCCTCATGTGGAGGGGCACTGTGGAGCTCAGACACTGTCAGGACATGAGATGTCCCCCAAAGCTCCCTGCCTGCAGTTGCTGTAAACCATCCCGTAAGGATTTTCTCCTTGCAAGGAGTTTTCCCCTTTTCTGTTAGGCCACTAAAATAGCCTTGACATTCCCTGTTGTCCCACCTTGTCCCCTGTCACAGCAAAGAGCAGATGAACATCACTTGTTCTGGAGCTCATATGTTTTCATGGGGATTTAGTGTGGCAGATGATGTTATATATTAATCACTAACACAACACAGTAAGTCAGTGCTAACAAATTAACACCAACAATAAACTGCAGGGCTCAGAACGCTAATGGGGGGCCGCACAATCCACAGGGCTCCCACTGGGATAAATCCTCTCCCTGCATTGCTGGGTATTTAATTGGTCGTGTTGCAAACTTAACCCAAGCATCATAAGGAACGGGTGCTTCAGTTGATGTCAGCTGCTTCTTCGAATCCAATCCAGCATAAAAACTGGCTAACTCCATCCCGGAGATTTTTCTTCTTGCGTCAACACTGGAGCTGTACCCTCTGGAACGCATCCAGCTGAGAGGCACCAGGCTCTGCACTGTCACCCAGGGCAGCTCATGCTGGGAGAGTGCACGCTCTGAGAGCACAGACCAGACATGAAGATGAGCCCAGGACCCTTCCTGGAGCTCATGTTTGTCTGCAAAAAAGCAGTGTTGCTTCTGCCAGCCTGCTCCACTCCTTCTCCTTTCTCCTTCTCCTTCTGTTTCTCCTGACTTTACCCACTTGTGGATGTGCCTGTTCTTAAGGGGTTTTGTGAGTGGTGGGTTGTTCTCAGCTCCATTTGCTATTTCCTTGTGCCCTGGGGTACACCTTGCCCCCTTTTGGAGTGTAGTGGTGGGGAACAAAAGTCTGGTCCCTTCTGCCCGCAGACCTGCACCAATATTACTGACAGCACAGCTCTCTTCAGGTCAAAAGGACTTGGAGGATTTCAGGACATTGCTCTGGCTCCTGCTTCCACCACCCCACGAGCCCAAGCAGATATCCTGCTGTGCCTGCTGGGGACAGGCCGTCGCTGCAGTCAGGGCCCCCCAGGCACAGAGACCAGCCTGCTGGGTGGCCAGCCCTGCTGACAGCACATGCCCTGGCCCCTGTGTGCTCCTGCCTGCAGAGTCCTGGCTGGAGACCTGGCACCCCTTAGCAGGCATCTCATGGAAAGGAAGGGGAAGGGACTTCATCAGATGCCGGGAAGCCCTTACAATAGGCTTTGTAACCCCTGCACAAGCCCTAAACTAACTAAGCATGATGGAGCAGAGCAGAACAGAGCAAGGCTCAGTGCTCCCACTCCCTGCCTTGGCGATGCCCCAAACAAATTCAACAGTGGGGTGCCCAGGGTGGCTTGGCGCATTTAAATCCCTTTGCTAGCTGCTTCTCAATGTCCTTCTGTGCAAGTAGCAGTGATGACGTTTAGTCACCTTGGGAAAGCTGTTTGGCATTGAAAGGGATCCAGGATAATCTTGGCTTAAGCTTTTGTGTAGTTTATTTATTGTACTTTTAGGTTTTGTTGTATAAAATAATACTGCATCATTTCTATCTTTTCTCTGATGACATCTTAGTTAACTCTTATTTTCCTACTCATTAATTCAATTTCCCCCATTTTAGTTGAAATGCCAGCCTGGAACCAGTCAGGAAGCCACATTTTCATAGATTTTTTACATTTCTTGTGATTCTCTCAAATAATATTTTTAATGCAAGAGGGTGATTGAATCTAACCTGTTGTCACACACGTGGCATATACATGAGGAACATTCTCCTTGTCCTACTGGGCTCAGAGACAGGGTTTGGAAAAGAGATGTGAATGCACAGTGTCAGACCCCCCCAGCCACGAGAAGCCCAGCTGTTTCCTTCCTCCTGGCTTTTGCTGGAGAAAACCTGGCCCCGGTGAAGCCAGTAGTGGGACCTTTGTCATCTGAGAAAGGTGCATGTGTCAGGGGACCCGTAACACACCCCGGGCCCTGGCTGTGGGGGCCCTGGCTGCTGCTGGCCCTGAAGGTGAGGGACCTCCTCTGCCACACACAGCTCGCTGCGGTCCATGGCGCTTCCCATGGGCCATGGCCTGGGAAACACCGCCATCCTCGCAAACAGCACAAACCGACTGGCACTGAGGGGTGGTTCTGTTTCAGGAACTGCCGATGCAATGGTTGATCTTTTCCTTGCCAGAGCAACCCGGCTCACGCCTTCCTCTGCGGAATTAGCACAAGGACAGATTAAAGAAAGCCAATTTCCTTTCTCATCAAATCAATTCCTTCTGGGGCAAACAAAGCCACGAGCGCAGCGCTCTTGTCCTCCCGTGATCTTGTGGTTTGCTCTGGCTGGAAGAGGCAGCTTTGGAAAACCCGAGCCCATTTCCTGCTCTGCGTGCTGCAGTGTATATCCTCGCCTCAGCCCTGGAAATGCTTTGATGGATATTATTAGGCCCGGAAAGCATTTGGAGCTCCTTTCTTCCGTACAAGCCGACCAAACTGCTATGGGATGAAAGAGGGGCAAATTGGAAGGGTCTGTGGATGCTGCGGGCAGGCTGCCTGGCTTAGGGAGCCCAAGTTGCACTGCTGCCTGCAATGGGGACCAGAGCAAAGCAGCCGCAGGGCTGGGGTCGCTGCCAGGCCCTGGGGAAGGGGGACATCTCTTTCATACCGTCCTGCCAAGAGGCAGAGCTGTGGTGGGGTTGTGCGCTGCCAAGACCTCTCCTTCACTCATCTTGGCAGCACTGCTGGGGCTCACTGGATCCTCAGCTGGCTTGTGGGCTCCTGGCCGCGCCTGTGTCCTGGTGCAAAGGCTGGGAGTGAAAAACGAGCTGCGATTTCTCTCTGGCTGGTGCCTGGGTGCTTTGATACTGGGACAGTCAAACCATTTCACTCCCCTGGTTTTCACCCCTGCACTGTTACAGCACTATTCTGCCCAAAACTGGTTTTACTCAGCAACTTCGAGATGGACTAGCACAGGCTTTGGGCACAGGGAGGGATTTCCCAGGAGAAGCCAGTGCCTCCGAGGGAAAAGGCACTGCTGTTTTGTCCTCAGGACTTTTGCCCCTGGGTTTGCTGGTCCACCAAGGCAGCTCCCAAAGGCCTGCTGTTCTCCTCTGCTCTCAGTGTTGCTGGGCAGGCAGGGAAGGTGAGGCTGGAGGGTCACAGCACACAACCACCAAACCAACGCCACCAAAGCCTGACCCCTCTTGCCTGCATCCAGCCCCATGCAAGGCACCTTGGCCTCTTCTTAAATCCATATACCAGCTCCAGCAGATCGCATCCCCTTCCCCAGTCCACCTTCATAAAATTCTACGAGTGAGGGGAACCAGCCTTTTGCCCCTCTCACATCAGCCATTGCCCATCCTAGGTCTCCACGCCCCAACCCTGCCCAGCCCTCTGCTCGTGGGGAGTGGGAGTCTCTCACGGCTTTGAATGGGAAAGTGGCTGAAAAGCAAAGCCAAGCAAAACCTTCGCTTTGTGAGGAACTGGGGCTCTGATCAGTGTTTTGCCGCTAACACAGTCAAGAAATGACAGTGTGGAAATCTTGGGGAGCGAACAGCACTTGTGGTTATTGGTGAAATCCCATATTAGTAGAAAGGTCTGGTAAATGGAAGCAGGAGTCGCTCTGACTACAGCATCTGTTGGATGTGGAGAGTGGTTATGACTCTCTCCAAATACAATGCACATGTACTGGGGAAAATGACTGCTACAATAACAGGAATAAATCTTAATAGAGACTTGGGTGATAACAGACACCATAGGGGAGTTATCAAAATGAAAAACATCTGGCAGTGTCTCTGCCAGACCTGCATGGAAATCCCTTGGAAGGACTAGCAGACCTTGTACCTGAAAATGAAAATAGTGCAGGGGGGACAGTGGCAGGGGAACAGGGCTGAGGGAACAAGATAAATCCTGTCATCATGACCTGCTCAGAAGCTAGAGCAACAGGGGTTTGGTGTCAGCGTCCTGCTGCTTGTCTCCCTTCTGCACAAGTCTGGGTCTAGAAGCAGCCTGGTTTGACAGACTCTTCCCCACTTCTCTCATCTTTGGCAAAGCAAAAGGCTGCGAGTCAGGCTGGACAGAGGTTATTTTTGATTGTATTCAAACAAGACCTTGACCTAGATTGCTTATTAGCATGAGATTCCTTTTTCTTTGCCTTTTGGCAGCAAGCAGGGGCAAGGCTGGCAGAGAACAAATAGTGGAGGAGCAAACTTGGGGCTCAGGGAAGTTCAGGCACAGCCCTGGGCTGTGAGAGCAGGATGGATTTGTTTTCCTGCAGTTATAGGAGCTACAAACTGAGCCCAGACTTCATGGTATGGCAAAGAACAAGCAAACGGGAAGCTCGACTGGAACTGACAGTTTCTTGGCAGGAAGCAGTGAGAGACAGGACCGAGCGACGTTAAACGAAATCGCACCTTCTCCCAAGCACTTAAATGTCTTCAGCAGAGGAGAAACCACAGATTATCCAGGGTGCAGAAACCCAGCTTTGCTTTGCTCTCCTTGAGAGCAGCCTGGCGGGTGATGAATAAACATGAGCGCAGCGGATACAGAGCAGGTCAGCCGTGAGATGAGGGTATCGTTTGTCCCTCTCCGTTAGCAGGGAGGGACCAGGGGGTGTGAACAGCATCCCCAGGATGCCTGGGGCAAGGGGAGGTGTCCAGCCTCTGCTGATCAGAACCCAGTCTTTGGGGTCAGGAGCAGGATGTGCTGATCGGATACCTGGGATGTTTCCCACCACCATGGGGACCAGCCATTGCCCTTGACTGGGGTCAAAGGCTGGTCCCACGCCAAAACCCAACTGCACAGACCCTCGCAGCCATATGATGCTGGGCCAGAGCCCGGGGGCAGAGGGAGAGTCTCGAGCAGGGACTGTCACCTCCTCCTTCACTCTCAGAGGTGACTGTGTATGCTACAATCATCCAACCCAGAGCAAACTTGACAACTGGGGATTAAATAGTGGAAAATTCAAAAGACAGCTGAGGAAAGGGCTTGTATTAGTCAGGATACGTGGCACGCTAGCATTAGATGACCAGGGACACCATCAATAAACAGAGATGTTGTTATGGTAACGGAAACAAGGCTGGAGGGAGTACCACAGAACAGACCCTAAGTGCTTAATGCCTCTAAGTTGTCAGGGACTTTGCCCCTGGCTGTCATGATTCTAACCGCAGCCTAAATCTGCCGCCTCTGGTTGGAGCAGGTGTCTGAGGACACAGGATGGATTGACTCTGGTGCCTGCCACAGCCAAGACTGTGCTGAAGAGAGAGTTGGACGTTATCTTGACTACATCGATCATCCACATTGATATAATCCAGGGCTAATAAACCTGACAGACTTGTTTGCTTACAGTCAAAACCCAACCCTGTCCAGGGGATTAGCAAAGAGAGCCTGAAGCTGTGAGCTGGTCTATTCCAGCAGCAGAAGGGCACCTCCTGCCCTTATTTCCCCAGGCTGGGACTCACTCACACCTATGGCTGGGACAGTCACTGAACAAGACTCTGTCCCAGGGACAGGCAGGGACTGTCTGACCCCAGACAGGCTGCAGATACCCAGTTCTGGCTCAAGCTGATGTACATCAAACAAAAGAATTTGGAGATCAAACAGCATCTTTACGCCAGCTCTGATCAGAAGGTTTGCTTTATCGTGCATTTAGTAACAATAAACTAGCCAATAAAGTAATAATAAATGGTCACCAAAAATTATTTCAGAGTCAATAAAACAAAAATGGAGTTTAATAAGGAGAAATGAATTGTTAACACTCCTCTTCCTCTTCCTGTCCTGTAAGACATGTCGGGTTTTACAGGCAATGGGTGAATGCAAAGCTCCCTGGTCTTGTGTTACAGGCAGTATGACCACCGCTGCCTTCTGCTGTGATTGAGGTGACAATCCCAAAATCCCATAATCGGCACAGCCCCAATTCCCACTTCTGCTGCTGGCTGGGGACCCCTCCACAAGGCCATGGGCTCCCCGCGGCTGTGGGATGTGGCCCATGCCCAGTGTTTCCCCTCCGTTGGCAATGGGGAGTGCTGCAGTGATGCAGCCTTTCCCTGCAGCAGTGGCAGCACTGTTGGGAGCCAGACAGTAAAACCGCGGGGCACTGAGCTGAGCTCTCGCGCTGAGCAAACAAGCGTTTCCAAAGGTTTAGAGGACCACCTTCATGCGCAGAATGACCCCCCATGTTTAAACCAAACAATCTTGACCTCTCTATGAGTTTTAGCCACATAAAAGCTCACCTCTTGGACTCTCCATTAGGTTTTATGATGTGCTTCCATATTTAAATGGACATGACTCACACCAGGGTTTCTGCTGTGCATGCGAAGGAAAGAAAAGATGAATGCCAGATGTTACGTATGAGTTACTTGAGAGGAAAAAAAAAAGGAGAGAAAAGGAAATTAAATGTTGGGCTGGGCTTTCACAGCTCTCCCCGCTCAGGTGAGCATCAGGCTGGTATTTGAGTTTACTGTAAAAATGCAGCCTCCTCAGCCCAGCCACTCTCCTGGCTGCCCTGCAATCACACAGCCCCCCCAGCTCGCCCTCCTCACAGTGGGGGCTTCAATTTTCTGTCAAAAGTCTTCTGGCCAAGCCTGGCAGCTGTCAGCACCTCCCTGTTTATTTGTGGAGTAGGAGGGGGCAGGAGGGGGAGAAGAGAGAGGGTGGAGGGCAGTCCTGCTTTGGGGTGACACGGTCCCTCACCCAGAAAATGCTGGGGAAGGCAGCTGGGATGGCTGTGCCATGCAGAGGAGCTGCACAGGCGGGACGGCATGGGACTGAGGGCGCAGCTGGAAAAGCACCTGACAAGCTGCCGGCCATCCCTATCGGCTTACGGCTGCTTTCATCTGGGCTCCCGTGGCGTAGGGAGGTAGGAAGGGCTCAGCAGCAAACCACCTCACAGCCTTGTTCCTCCTGTCCTGTTACTCTCTGAAGGGACCATCTGTGCCTTCATGGACCCCCTGGATGTCATTGCCTTGACCACTCTGCTCTCCACAGGCTCATCTGGCACATAACTCACATTCCTACCCTGAGAGTATGATGGCAGAGCCTCCAGCCAGGCAAGCACGAAATCCCCAGGCTCAGGCCATGGGTTAGTCCTTCCCTGCGCTCGGTGCTGTACACACAGAGTATGAAGCATGGCTGTGCCCACGCAGAAATCATGAGTGCCAGAGAAAACATGGAGAGCAGGGGACCGCTCTGTACCACCATGGTGAAAGAAGGACCACTCCACCAACTGTATCTTTTCCAGCACAGGTGGATACAGCCTTAAGAACCCAACCAGCTATTCCTGCTCAGCCCTCTCAGGAGACTCCTCCTGGGAGGGTCTGACGCTCCGCATGCCCTCTCCTCCCCGCAGCTGGCCAGGGGACTGGCACGTCGACATGAAAGGGGTCTTGCTGCTCCCAACCCGGGCGGGCTGTCCCGCTGCAGACAGATGAGGCTGAAACTCCACACTAAGCATGTGTAAGGACATTAAGCTGTTGGAACTAAAGGATAATTTGAAAAGTATTTTTCTTAATACTGGCATTAGGTTTCCCCAGCTTTGCAGTTGGTAAAGAGAAAAAGAATGTCCTTACTAAGGGAAAGCAAGTGAAAGCTGAACCGGTGAGGAATTAGGGGGTGGTGGATGCTTGGAGTCGGGTCCCCTTGCTTGGTTCAGGGCTCTGATCATGCTTATGGCAAGAAGAAGGCCTCTTCCCAGCCCAGCCCCTGCTGAAACGCCCCAGGGGTCACTGGCTTTCCCCTTGCTGGCAAACTGCAGTATTGCGAGACAGAACCAGCATGGCCACACACACTCTCCTGTGAGCAAGTGCATCCATGCTGCACCCTGCCTGCATGGAGGGCAGGGCTGCTCTCCCACTGGGGCCCTGGAAACATTCAGGTTAGACAAAACCTCTTGTTTTTCCAGAGGTGATGAGCTGAAAGATTTTTCTCCTTCTTATCACATAGAAAGTCCCCTTGGGTACCTGCTGAGCTCCTCAACTTCTTTATACAGCTGCTGGCGGAGCCAGTCATGAACAGAGAGCACAAAACTCTGCAGCTTTTATTTCCCTTCACATCTATAGACCTCTCTCCCTAGCCAGGTAAATCAGTGCAGAGTCAGTGAGATCAGTAGATCTGCAGTTGCAGCAGCTGCAAGTGGTGCCTGGTGAGTTATGCTAGTTCTCAGCACTATGCCCTTCCCCAGCCCTGCAAGGACGGCAGCCCTTCCTGATGCTCTGGGGCTGGCAGACCTGTCACAGCCTGATGGTACAGCCTCTCCACTGCCTCTCTGCATTCCCACCTCTGCCCCGGCAGCAGTCCTGGGGCCGCAGGCTCTGTGTTTGCCTATGCCTCTGCCGGCTGCCCCTGTGGGCCAGGGCAGGGGGTGGGATGCAGGGCCCAACGCTGCACCCCAAGCTCCTGAGTGCAGGAATCTGGTAAGTCAGCACCTTGTGGAGTGTGGGGACGCACCACCAGCCGCACAGCATCATCATGGCCCTCATAGAGGAATTCCTGTGCCCTTGCAAAATGCCCGTGTGAACGGAGGCAGGAAAATTACCCGCAATATGGCTTTTTGTGATCGCAGAGAAATTGCGAAAGGAAGGAAAATAAAAAAAGGTTCCATTTTCCTCTTGCTCCCCTTCCCCATGACGCTGGAAAGGCTCAGGAAGTGCCCAGCCATAAGGAACAATGTGAAAAAAACCCGGTACCATTTTCCCTGGTGAACCTGGCAAGGTCCCAAGCAGGGACTGAAACACCCAGTGGCAGCAGAGCTCCCTCATGTCCCCTCATAGGGAAACAAGGGCTGGGGTCCCTCCTTTCATTTTCCTCCTCTTCTTTTGCTGAGTCCTGCTGCCATGTCCCCGGCACGACAAGGAGGCATGTTTCATCCTGCCTGGGCATGCTGGGGGCATGTGCAGCAGCCAGGGCTGGCAGTGGGTCCCCAGGGAGCTCCCGCTCTCTGGCCTGAATGGGAGGCAGTGGCTCACAGAAGGACACATGCTAGGGCACTCCATCAGCCTCCTTAACTTCCTGCCTCACCCCAAAAATGCCTTTGAATTGAGCATTGAGGCTGCCCAAAAGCTGTCTCATCCTGAACCATTCATGTTGACTCAGACATTGTGGCTGTGACAATGTGCAGGACATCCCTGTGAGAGTTCATCAAATTTTGAAAGAGCTACAACCACAAGAGTGCCTGGGAAGAACCAAATTTACCACAAGCCACGTTCCTTCCTTGTTTGCCCTGCCCTTCTGACACAGCCGGGGGAAGAGGAAAGGCAGGACCTGACTCCTGGGGTCACAGTCCTGGTGCACCCCTCACATCAGGGTGAGGGGAGGTCTGCAGACAGGCTGGCCCTGCCACATCCCCATGATGGGTGTGGGGAGGGCCTGGGATGGGGAAGAGCATCCATGCTCCCTGTCAGCATGTTGCCAGTAGCAGACACCACAGCCCAGCCTCCTCCAAGCGGATCCCCTGGGCTTGTGTGTAAATGCTACGCTTCCCCAAATAGATGCTTTTCTGGGAACATCCCATGGCCCCGTGGAGGCTTGGCTGGTTGGCATCGGGTGACCAAAGCTGTTGCGTGCTCCCATTGTTCCCCAAGGCAGTTATTAATAGATCACTGTCATAATAGGGGATATTTATAAAACACCTCCGTGCCTGGGAATCCAGAGCAATCTGCAAACCTATGCAGGTCCATCTGTCAGCCCTGAGCCACTCTGGTGGTGGCCATGAAGGGAAAATGAACCCTGTATCCCACTAAATGGTATGAGAAATGTGCGGGCTGGAGTCCTGTGTAAGACGTGAGCACCAGCACTGTGGTCTTGCAAGGGTACAGAGGCAGGGACACCTCAGACACAGCCAGGGAGGGTGCCGGACAGAGAGGCGCACAGATAGCCCTGCTGTCAGGCTGTTCCACCAGGATCATAAAACAAAACAAGTCCAGTCCTCCCCCCAGCCTTGCTTGAGGAATTAGAGAAATGAGACCATTTATGTCTTCACACGGGCGACTGAGCCTGGCAATGACCTTTGGTCACTTCGGAGCTGGACTGGATTTGAAATGCGAACCAGAGACCAGGAGGTGAAAACCTCCATATCCCATTACAAATCCCCGGGGATGCCCACGGCTTGTCAAGTCACAGTGCTTTGCTGCTTATTTATTGCTATTTGTCTATGACTGTGGCCATCGCCAGGGCTCGTGTTACTGCTCAGGCAGTGGTCAGCTGCCAAGTGGCCTCCAGGGCCACAGCATCTCCCAGCGAGGCTGGAGCCTGGGACCCTGGGGCTGGGGTGGCTGCAGTGTGGCTCCCTGTTGCTGAGAAAACCTTGGTCATTCCCTGGCAGCAAGCAGGAGCATCACGAGGGGTGACATGGTCTTCAAGCTGGTGACAGCTGTGAGGGGATGAATTCTCCCTTTAAGATAATGAAATATACAGCCCTGCACAGTAAGGGATCCAGGTAAAATATTCCTGAGCCATATTACAGGGAAATTAATTCTACATATTGTACATGAAATATTGTATATTGGCTTATTCACAACCAGACAGCACTTGCTGTTTGATTATTAATGTTCTAAGATAGAAAAATCCTCTGTCTGGCTGGAGTTTGTCCTCTGAAATAGCTGCAGAAGACCTGCATTTATTCAGCAATTGGTTTGACTGACTTAAATTTTCTTTTCTCTGAAGAGATCTCTAACTCACCAGGTAACAGTGGTTTGACTGACTTAAGTTTTCTTTTATCCAAAGATCTCTAACTCACCAGGTAACAGTGGCTTCATGAGAAAAGCAAGTTGGATACAGTGTACATTTCTTTTTTAAAAAAATAATATCTCTCATAAACACAAAATTCCCTTTCATCCCGTCTAAGCCCACTTCACCTCACTCCTCCCCACTAATCATCTTATTTCTGCTTCTGTGGTCTAAGAGGTATCAGATCATTTTGCAGAATGGTGGCTAAGGCGAGCCCCTGGGTGGTCAGGGGCAGTCTCCCCGGAGTGGCTTTGCTGGATCTGCCCTCCAGACAGAGGGGCAGGTTCCCAGAGCCGAACAATGGGGATTGCAAGAAGATGTTTTATAGAAGAAGTTTTAGCACCCCTGTGTGGCATCACTCTGCTATGTGAGAGCTGAGCAGCACACGGAAAATCTGCCTGAAGCTTCGGAGAGTCTGCAGCAGCCCGTGTCTGCTGATGGAAACGTGAGTCTGCTGGAGGCTGAGCCCCGAGTATTTCCCCATTAACAGCTCAGCCTCTGGGGAAAGCTGCAAACCCTCCTCACAGTGGGGACGGACACCGCGGGGCTCTCTGGGGTGGAATTTCTCAGCAGTACAGCAAGGTCTCTTGAAACAGGAGAGAAAAGTGTGTAGAGAACATGTTTTATCACATGCAGTGATAAAATCACATAGATCCATATGTCTGGCTATGACATTAAATGCTTTGCAGCAGAAACTATGATAACTGAATTGCTTCTGAGGTGAGACAGCTGATGGAAGTTGCTGAAGCCATCAAGAGTCAGTGAAGCTGCACTGATTTCCATGCAGACACAGGGGCTCTGCTTGTTGTGCCTGATGGGTTACTGTCTAAACAGGACCATGGTAATTCAGGAGGTGAAGCCCCATTTTCAAAGGTAAGAAAGTACTTAAGTGCATGTTGGCTGAGTACCCACATGTTTGCTATCTGAAGGTATCCAGACACTGGTCAGTGATGGAGAGAGAGAACAAAAACCAGTAAAGATGAATAAATCAGAACAATACTGATCCTGACCTCTAGATTGGTTTATTAGTTTCACTAGCTGCTATCTGCATTAAATAGGAACACTTAATACACTTCTGCAGATGTGATGCAGGCTGCCAAAATGCTTACAATCTCTTGAAAATACCATCCTGAGTCTCACTGAGTCTTGGTGGGATTTATGCTCTGAAGTCAGTTCTGCGAACAGCAACCAAGAAGAATGTATTTTTCCAGGGTCCAGCTGAAGTGCATTACTTCCAGGTGCAGGTAGAAGTGTGAGAAGCAGCTCCAGCAGCTCAGCTGATGGGAAGTAACTTGTGTGTTGATGGTGCCAGATCCCCTGTTTGTTCTCAGCCTTTTGCTACTAGGAAGCTACTTTCTCTGTGAGGCTGCCCTGCTTGGTGCTGCAGCACATCTTGTTAACAGTCCCTTTGCTTCCGAGCAGCTCTCTGAAACCCTGCTGCCAGCAGGAAGAACCTGTGTGGGGTGAAACAGCACTGAGTGCCTGCTGCTCAACAGACCAAATATATTCTGAGGGTTGAATAAAAGAATAAAACTACAGAAAGACAAAAATGGGACTGTAAGAAAACGCAGCACGGATCTAGTGCTCAGTAATGGAATTTTCTAAGAATGGGGCTCACTGATGGCTCTTCATGCACAAAGTTAATCCAATAAAGCGAATTGTCCAGTGCAACCTTTCCAATACAGCAGCTGATACATGGAATAGGATTAACTTCAGGCTCAGAGCGAGTAAACACAACCTTTGTATCTAGTGCTGAATTATTCTGCTTCTATCTGAATATCATATTTTCCATTTGCCTTCTTTAGCAGAAGCATACTGTGGCTACCCTGAAATGCCAACCTTAGTGAACACACAACAGAAACATTTAGGTTTTGCTAAAACACAAGTTAGTCAGGTATAAATAATGATTACGCTGTTTATGACCCTAAAACCTAGACTAGCTTCTAGTTAAAATTACATATCTGTTCCAAGTGTTTGTTTTTGTTACTTGTGTTGGGAGTAGAGTCCAAAATACCTAGGACTACATAACAGCTTTGGGAATATCACATTTTCAGCTCAGTGGCTGGGTGGTGCTGTAGTGATTTTAGACCTCTTGAAAACACGGACAAAGAATAAATTGGCTAGGTAGAAAAAATAATGTAATATCTCTTTGAAACAATCAAAGTATGCAGCCATTGCAAAGTAATCTGCAGAAAATGTGCTTTCCTTGGTGTTGCTGCACTGAGAGCATTTCCATTTCAATGCCAGGTTTTAGCGATTTCCACCTTATTTCATGCTCCGACAAACCTACAAGAGATTTGTCTGGTCTGAGGTGAAGGCTGTGCTGTGCCAGAAGAGGCAAGCAGCTCTGAAGGTGAGTGGAGGCAGGAAAAGATGCTCAGCTTTTAGTGCAGCGCTCTGTCTCATCGCTCTCAGAGGGAGATCTCTGCGCGGGACAGCTTTTTCGTCCCGTTACTCTGTGCCCAAAGGCTTGTACAAAACTCCCCTTTGGCCTGGCAACTGAGGCAGCTTTGGGCTCCTTTACTGGAGATCTGCCTCCTTGCAAAATCATTTGTCCAAGGCACACGGTTGCCATAAAGCACCTCTGGGTCCCTGTGGCAGCCCGGGCAGCAGCCCGCCTCGCCCAGTCTGTGGAGTGAGTGGGGCTTTAGCAGGTGGCCAGACTGATGCTATCACGTCAGGGTCAGATTCCTGGGGGAACAGCCTGCTCCGGTGCAGGAGGCACGCTGGGCCGGGTGCTGCTGTCGCTGAGAGCGGATTTTTGGCTTAGCGAGCACAGCAGGCAGCCGGCAGGTATTCACAGTGTCTGGAGGGGGCTGATCCAGACAAAATTTGACCTCTAGCATGTAGAGAGCATCAGGGAAGGGCCCTGCTTTTGCTGCCATATCCAGTAGGAAAAGCTTAGTAGTTTTGGGGGGCAGACTATGCCTTGCCCCCAGAGCAATGTGCTGTGCCCCTGCAAGCAGGGCTCTGGCAGGGAGGGTGTGGGCAAGACCCTAGCTTTACCTAGAGACCTATTTAATCAAGGGAAATCTAGGCGACAAATGTCCAAGCAAAAGCAATGGTGGCTGTGACTGAAGAGAACAAGACTTTGTGGGAGTAATTTGGTCCCCAGACTGAGGGGCCTCGTGCTGGTTTTGTGGGGGTCAGCACTGCCCCAGGACAGGTCCCACTGCAGCCCCCACAGTGCTTCCCCCATGAGCCCCTCTCTGCAGATGATGGGAGAATAGTTACAACCTGGAGCAATGACAGATTTTCAGTTTATTTCTGAAAGTCTTGGTTTAACTTCTGCCTTGAATTATCAGGGCATCTTTGGACACTGGAGTCCTCATCTCAAGTGCTTGCGCTGCCTCCAGCAGGCAGGTGAGGTGTTCTGGTGAGAGGGGGCTGACACAGCGCGATGGGTGTTCACTGCAAACAGAGACATCAGATGCCATCTCAAGGCCAAATTTAAGTGTGGGTAATTACATTTCCCCATTTAAACTGCCAGCCAGTCTCAGCTGGATAAAATGTTCCCTTCCTAGCTGGAAGTGTTGCTGTGCCCTGGGAAACAGCTGCTGTGACAAAGTTAGTGGGCAGCTGCCGTGCAGAGGACTGACGTGTTTGTGGCACACAGCCGCCCGAGCCCAGGTACCTGGTGCCAGGAGCCAAAGCTGCCAAGGGCTGGGAGCCCCAAGAGCCCTCCTGGGCTTTGGTATGGCTTGAACCAGTGCCCGACTGGGGAGGAAGTTGTGGGATGGGGAAGGGATTGAAGCAAACTGTGAGTGGGATTTGCGAGCCCAGGTAAGGGGCTGTTGCTGCCCGAAGTGCTGCCTGCAGCGGACCGCATGGTTTGGCACAGTGACAGAGGCCTCTGGCCATCCGGGTGCCCCTGCTCCTCGCCAAGCACACTGCCCTAATGACATTACTTTGATAAGTCTGAGACTGCAAATGAGACCAAGCCCAAAGACATCCGAGTCAAAGACAGGCTGAGTCAATGGCCCAACTTAGTGAAAGCTGGTGAAATACAGACTTTGCCCTTTTCCTTCCCCGCAGCCCTGGTGAAGTGCACCGCCTCTCAAGCAGGTCTTTATAAACGATCAAAATGTCTGTGTGGCTTTTCAGGGAGTTGAGCTTCTACTCACAACCCAAGGTCCAGTTTAATAATGTAGCTTGTTAAATAAACATGTGGCTATGCAGAGCCTCAGCACTGTGACGATGGAGAAGATCCGGTGTTCTCTTCCCACTCCAGCGCCAGCTGTTGATGGACATCTGTCTGTAAAACATTGGGCCTTTTATTGTTTTTAATGCAAGAAATGCCTTTTCCTGGAGACCACCACGAATACTGCTTTGCTAGAAAGGCTCCTTCACAATCCAAACAGAGAGCAAGTGAGCATAGAGGATCCATTACCCAAAAACTCAACAAAATCTTCCTCACCCATGAAAAGTGTATGCACAGCGGAGGACAATCTCGGGGATGGGGCTTGGAGCAGGGGGGGGCTGTTCCTGGAGGGCAGCGTTCTGGGACTCACTAGAGGAAAATACTTCCATTTTTCTATCCGATAGCTCTACTGCCTAGCTAACAAAAATAATCCCTTATTAAAGATAACAGGAATCTGGCTTGTATAATGCATTCATAGAGATTGATGTGCTTCCAGTTTTCAGAGTTTCTGTACCTTCAGAGAGACTAAAAGCCACAATACCGGCACAATGGTGGGGACAAGCTTGATCTCAAACACAGTTTGGGTTCATGTTTTTGCGTGTGCATTTGAATTGCAGGCTTAAATCTGATCTCAGCCACCAAATGGAGTTGTCAAAATCTTAACCTGCCTGAAGAAGTGGCCTATTCAGCCTTGTCTGCACCTGGAAGTTGAGGGGTGTGTGTGTAACAACCTCTTTTTACCAAAGGCATGGAACCACACTACCTCAATTCTCATCCTTTTGTTAGACCAGAGATTTGTTTTACTAAGAAAATATGGAAAATGCAAATGCCAGTAACATGTTCCCTTAACTGAGCCAAATTTCACATTCTCTTTTGCTCCCAGATACCTTCACCAGCAGCATTATTTTGTCTAACGTGCAAAAAGCACAGCAGGCTCAGAGCAAGAAAGCTCAGCAGAGCCACTGCTACCGTCCCTGAGGGGGGATGCCCCAGAGCCCCTGCTGTGGGACAGAGGCAGCCAGAGGGTTACAAAAGCACCGCACTGCCACAGGTCACCTAGAGTCACCAAACGCTGGCATACATCCCCAGGATCTGTTTTGTGTGGGAAGAGGTGATTTCAGCCTGACAGGTAAAACCAGGTGTTCTTACAGATCAGTCCTGGAGGAGGCATTGATGGTGAGACAGATGCTAACTGCTAATGAGAAATGGTCCATCGGAACTGGCAATGGCCCCAGCTTTAAGGTGGCAAATAACCCTAATGCTTTTTTGGCAGTAAAGCAAAAATCTGTTTTTGTGCAGTGGTCAGCAGAGGAGAATTCAATCAGAGGAACCTGGGGTATGCAGGGGGGGTCCCAGGGAGAAGGTTAATCCAGGGGTTGTTTTACTGCCTCACAGGATTTGTGATCCATTTTTGTGCCCGGAAAAGGTTTACTTCAGTATAGGAAAGTTCCACCCATCTCAGAATAGCTTTGGTTTTCCGAAAACAATTTAATGTCATCAAAGATGATTCCACCCTTTGCCTCTTCGCGGGTGAAATTGCAGCTGAGTGACATTCTCACATTATACAGGGACAAGTGCATCAGAAATTCCTCTGATTGAGGAGCGCTAAATTGCAGGGTCACCTTGTCAGCGTGGCGAGGAGATCCCCATTTGGCTCCCACTGAAGGCAGGTTTGAGAAGGGCCTTGATCCATGCGGCTTCTTCTCGAGACTCTGCTCTCCTACCCTGCACTCCCTGCGCAATGGCAGGACCATGAGAGCGCAGAGCCCGGATGTCCATCTCCCAGTTCCTTTCATTCCTGTTTTTCACAGATGAAAAGTGTGATTTCCTCCTGGTAGCACCCTGGAGCTGGCAAGTTTCAGCCTGGAGTGATTTCTTTTTTTTTTTTTTTTCTCTAAAGAGCTGTGATAAAAATAACCCCCAGGAAAAAAAAAATCAAGCACTCAAACCCTTGAAGGCCTGACGCAACCTTCGCTCACAGGAGCACTAGGACCGACAATGCTATAATAAAGATCTGAGGTATCACCAAGAAAAATAGGAAGCAGCCAAAGAAAAGAAGGTCACCACAAGCTTGCTGTAAACACCCTTGCTTTGCACGTACCTTGGCTTTGCTGGTTTGATTGCTAGCAGGCAAGAGTGTGACACTGCATTTTCGGTGCTACAGGTATTTATTTTACACTCTGGCTCTGAGTCTGAGCCTCCGAATGTAAAAACAATCAGAAGGCTGAAGTGTAAATTCTCCCTGCTGATTTATTTACTGTTGTGTTTTTACAGCACCACATGGCTCTAAGTTTGCACTGGGCCCATTCAACCAAAACCCATGTCATACACTTCCAGAGAAATGAATGACTTTATAAATTCTCTACAATAATAATCCCACGTACAGGAATGCATGCAGAGAACACCCAGACGGGGCTGGAATGTTTTAAGAATATAATATTGTGCTTTTTTGGTCAGGGAAACACATTTCTCTCAGGGATATGTGGTGTGGCCCAGGCTCCAGCCCTGTCTGCCTACCACCTGTAATGAGCCCTTTGGGAGATTTTAGTTCAGGCCACCCAAACTGTGAGCTGGGCAAAGAGACATCAGCACTACGGAGTTAACAGCCTTAATGAAGCCCAGCCCAGAGGAGACTCAAAACATCCACAGTGGGGGAAAAAAAAGGAAAGAAAGAAAAGAAAAGGCTTTGATAGCAAAAACATCTGATCTGTGCTCTCTAATCTTTGCTTTGTTAGTTAAAGCATCTTTAAAGGGCTTAATACCCCTGGAACAGGGACCTCTTTCTCTCCCTTCAGAAACACCAATTAGAAAAGCAGGAAACTGCTTCCAGAGTGGGTGACTCTTTAACAGAAAATTTAACATTAGCTCGAGGGATCTGATTGCCTATTTTTCACAAGGTATTTTTTCCCCTGTTGTATGGCTGAGCAATGCTTTTCTGCAGGGCAAGAAAGCAGCTCCTTGCGATCCTGCTGATGGAAAGCGAATGCAGTGGGAAAGGAGAAGGGAGATTCATGGAATAAAGGGATGAGAAGGCAAAAGGGTTTCTCTTTTAAATACACTGGGAATGACACCCTTACGGTGTGGCAGCCCGAGGAACAAGTGTGCTGCACGCTGGGAGGAAGGAGGCAGCGGGCTGGGTCCCAGCACCCACACCAGCCCCACACCCAGCACCCCACCAGCCGTGAGCGGGACCAGTGCATGGCTCCTCCAGCCCTGGCAGTGGAGGCAGCGAGGGCTCAGCTGGGCAGAGGTAGCACTGACAGTCACAGATTACATTGTCTTTGCACTGCTCTGTCCTCCACAGGGAGAGAAAACCTGTCTTTTCCCTTCCCCAGGGGTCTCGGTGTTGGGAGCATGGGGCAGGGCCCTTTCCTTTGGTGGGCTGGCACCGGCACAGGCACCGTCCATGGCGGTGCAGCACGGCTGACGGCTAAGGGGCCACACCTTGGTGCAGCACAGCACAGCATGGCCAGCCAGCTTTTGCTGCCAGCAGAGACGGTCACAGAACTCCTGGTGGCACCCTGGTGACTGTGGGCCATGCTTGCCCCTGCCCCAGGGTTTGGTGGTGGGGGCAGAGATACCACTGCAGTCTGTGGGGTCTTGGCTAAGTAACAATCACCTAGACAGAGGTGGCTGCTGCCACTATGGGATTCCTGCATCTGGGTAGGAGCTCTGATGACTGTCTGCCCTGATGGCCACCCTCCCTCAAGGCTGTCCCCCATGCCAGGCCAGATCACAGTCCAGCCACAGCTGTTATCAATGATAAACTCTCTCATCTCCACAGACCCTGTTAGCCCAGAGCCTAGAAGGGAAACATCTGAACAAGCTCCTGGCTCTGTTCATTAAATTCCTGGACATAATCCATGCTAAGATCTTTTTCTCTCTAGCAGAGTATTTTCCTTTGGACCTCAGGGATGTTACAACAGCTGTTTGTAAACAGTTTGCATCCAAAGTTAGCAGAGGGGTGAGCAGGGGAATCACGTATCAACTTTGTCCTCTTGAACATCTAAAAAATGTTGCAGCTACATTGACACTGCCATTGCAGATTTAAGAAGCCAGCCAAGCAGGCCAGTAGCCACCAAGCAGCCCATGCCTGCCCCTGCCTGCGGGGACACAACCGGGCTGGAGCAGGGCTGTGGGATGCAGCCCGGCAAGGTGCCTCCCAGGGGCACATGTTGCCTCTGCTCAGGCTGAAATTCATCCCGGAGCCTGCGGCCAGGTAGAGACCAGCAGAGGGAAGTTTTCTGGGGAAGGAAGGAGGCTGATACTGTCTGAGCTGAGAAGCTGCAGGGCGGGCAAGTACTGCGGAGGCTGAGAGTGACAGGCACTTTGGAAAACCTGGTGTCTCTGCAAAAGGCTTGGATGGCTGCAGGCTGGCATAAAGCTGGGCTTAAACTGAGACACAGTATTTAGCCTTGAAAAGAAGATACAGACACCAGGTCCCTCCTTGTCCTCCTTTCCACCATGAGTCCCTGCCCAGAGCCAGATGAGTTTTGTACTGAAAAGAGAAAACTTACTAAAAAAAGCCCATAAACAACCTGCACCATAATGTGGGCAAGGACAAAATCTTGTCATCACTGCATAAAGGATTTCTGGATTTTAGAAAGGTTTTTGTTTTCCTGTACAGCCTGAAATGTAAGATCTCAGGCCTTTTGGACGAAGCTGTTGCAACGGTGATCCCCAGAGACACCTGAGCTGGTGTGAAAGGGGGCTCTGCGAGACTGCGTGGCCCTGACATAAGACCTCAAATCTAGGACAGCCAGAGCTTGTCACCCTCAGAAGAGCCACAGGGGCCACAGTACTAGGTGCAACAGGGCATCTGCAGGCTGTCCATATTGGCAAAGCTTTTTCTATCTCCTTTTCTTCCCAGGGTGCCCCTGAGATTGCATTACCTGTCATCATTTCTGGGAACAAGTGTATTTTAAGAGACATCTTTAAAACTGCCCAGAGGCAGGCTCACATTTGCACATCAACCAGAGTGCATTTGAGTAAACTGAACTGCAGTTTTTTGCAGGGGCAGAGTTTGCTCCCTCAGGTTTTTTCCTCTGGAGATGCCTTGGCTGCTCAACTTCTTCCACGGTCGCAGGCGGCACGATGCCTCCACGCTCCTCCTTGCTGACCGGCCCTGTGTACTGGCACAGTCCAGCCACCCTGACAGGTCCTCAAGAGTTTTTCTGGACATGATGGACTGGCACAGACCGTTAGCAGAACCCAGAATTTTTCTTTCCATCCTTTGCTGGCAGTCATTCAGCCAACGATGGGAGGACCTTATTTGCTTTCTTCTTCAACTAACACTTTCCCTTGGCATTAAAAATATCAGCAATGGTGCTGACACTGGCAACAAACTCAGAGTGTTTTTTTCCAGCTTCAGTGAGAAGGTGAGTTATCACTCATTGTGCTCAGCCTGACACCAAATAATTCTGGGTGTAGACGTGAAAGATGTGAAAGTGTTTTGTGTGCATCTGCTGGGGCTGCTGCTCCTTTTCTGAAGGCAGCCCAAACCAAAACCCAGAAAGATGAAGTACATGACCCCTGCAGACCTCTGGCATAAAATCAGCAGCAAGAACCACCTGAGATCAGGCAAGCAGCTTTGTGGATTACTGCCCTGGTGCTAGGTTAGCACCAGGCATTTGTCATGGATGATCCCTGCAGTTTTCTCCAGAGTGCTTAGCTAAGGATTGAGCCACAGGGTCCCAGGTACAGCCCTGGTACAGCCCTGGCTGCTGAGGAGGATTTAAGCATGTGCAGAGATGCTTACAGATATCACACCCTGAAGCAAACTGACCAAAATGTACATTGCAAATAATTGCTCAACAGGAGAGCAGAAGATGGAACTAGCCCTTGGGCTTTCCCACAGCATGACGCAAGGGCAGAGAAATATTTTTACTTGCTGCCAACCATGTCCACCTCCTGCTTTCTCCTCTCCCAGGGACTCTGCTCGGTACCAGATGCACTCCCTCCACCGCTTGCTGCCACTCAGATGCTGCCTTACTTTTGCTGCCTGACCTGTCAGACTGAAACAATGCAGGACATGTTTTACAAGGTACTTCTGCAGTGGGGAGGGAGCATTTGTAATTTTATGGAGCTTGTAAACTGAACTTATAAAGTCCTTTAAAGCCCATAGCTTGGCCATTTCATCCTACTGATGCTTAGGGATAAAGGCCAGCAAGGGCAGAGGTGAAAGGAGACAAATTCATTGCTGAGATGACTGCAGATGATCGAGCTTACACAGTGATTTTGTTTTTGTTTAACCATTAGCTTTATAAAATTAGCCTAGTGTGGCTCCCTCGCAGCTCCTGAGCATCTCTTGGAGATAGTTATATCCTAATGTGGGTATGTGAGCGTGAAAGACTCCGAGTCCAGACAGCTGAGACACTGAAAGGACCTAAATGAAGTGCTTTGGGTTTGCACTTCACCAAATACAGCAGCATCCGAGGAGGCAACCTACACCTCTGGCAAGTTTTGTTTATGTGCTTTAAAGGCTGGGGTGAGCACCCCTGGCTGTGACACCAGCAGATTGTAAGGTACCTGCTGAAGAAGCCCCTGAGAAGGAATAAATAGCCATCTACTGCAAAGCACCAACCATGAACATAATTGAAGGCGAATGATAACAACGGCAAGTATTGCAGTGGGGCTTCTCATAAAGCCTGCTCTGTGTCCTGAGCCAAGAACTTTACCTGCGACTGCAGGCTCTACAAGGTAATTATTCCATGGGCAGCCAGGATGATTGATGGAGATATTCATTAAACACAAACCTGACACTTTGCTCTCTAAGCCCAAATAATCCAACCAGGCTGTCTCTGAACAGGGCACCCTCCCCTCGGCACGTTTTTAATGGGGGGTTTCCAAATAAAACCAGCAGTCAAGTACCAGAGCCCAGACCCAATGGGGGGATCCTGGCTCACTTCTGAGGGCCGAGGGCAGGTGCTCGGGCCGGAGCCAGCTGTGCACACACAGACCCTAAGCAGAGAGCATTAGGCTGTGACAGCTGCAGCTGGCTCTGAAATAAGCACCGAGCATGAAGAGATTATGACAGATTTTGCTTGTATTATGAAACTGATTTTACATCATATATGAGGCAAAGAAAAAGTCTGTCTCTCAAAGGGATGGAAATCCTTTTGCAGGGCCAGAGCCGCCAGAAGAGCCAAGCTCAGGGCTGCTGGCAGGGGTCAGGCTAATGGAGCATCTTCTCTGCACAGTGGCTGGTCTGTAGTGTATGGCACGGAAAAAAAGTCTGTATCCGATAGTCTGTCTTTAGTTCGAGGGAGAAATAAACAACCTTTTATTCTTTCTCCTCTCTCCTCTCCTCTCCTCTCCTCTCCTCTCCTCTCCTCTCCTCTCCTCTCCTCTCCTCTCCATAAAAGCAGTTTTAAAACATCTTTGCTGGTTTTGGCCAGGAACTAGGCTGCTTTGGTCCAGCTCTTTTTGTCTGTAGTGGCAAAAGTAGGGGACAAGGTAGGAAGGACTGATCATCTCTCTCTTTGTCATCACCAGCAAGGGACATAATTCCCATCAATGACAATCATGTGTTTTCTGCTCTTCTAGAGCAGGGCTTTAATGGCAAGGCTCTGGGCTACTGGCAGGACCTGCCCATCTGTACCAAGGGTCTCTGCTTCAAGTAGGTTTGGAGAGAAAAGGGATGGCTGAAATGATGGGATCTCCAGGGCAGCCCAGCCTAGAGCCCTTTCTGTCACTCCTCCAAGAGTGAGGAGGTTTGGTCTGTAGTCAGCAATTCCTTGTGCCCTACAGACTTAAGTGTTAATTCAAGAAGAGATGAATGTTACAGTGCTGGATAATATTAATGGCATAACTAGTACCACCTCATTAGTCCTCTAGTACCTGCCCCTCAGGAGAAGAGTGTTTAAGAGAATAACAAAATTTCGCTTTAAAAAAATACTCTCTAACTTTTTTTACTAGTATCTCTGCAGCTATTAAAATGTCAAAGTTGCTAGTAAAGGGCTTCTGTTACTAGTAAGGGGCTGTACAGCTGGTTGTGAATTTTTATGAGTATATTGAACCATGTGATTTGGGAGCAAAAGGGACACGTACTCTTTTCTGAAGCAGATCATTTTTGTGTGACTGAAATAGCACCTAATTCCCCTTCAGTTACTACCACAAAACAACATCCATGTCAAAACTGAAGAAAAGCATTATCATATGATTAAAGCACCAGATTACAACTTCAGATCTTTTAAAACCTTGGCTGACATGTCTTAACACAAAGAAGTTCAAATTATGGACATGATAAAGTCCCTGCAAAAATGCTGTCAATGTCTGCTACCTTCACCTGAAATTAGACTTTTTTAATAACTCTGCTGGGAACTGGCAAAAAGCATGTCTTGGGCAGTGACCAGGTCCCAGGACAACTTTAACAAGAGCTCTCTAAGCAGGCTGAGGCTCTCCAGGAGCAGGGGAAGGGCTCATCATGGGCGCTTGGGAAACTGTGGGGTCTCAGTGGAGCATATAGGCAGGTTTGTCTAAGGATGGATGCACCAAGAGCAAGTTCCAGAACTGGAAAGTGGGGATAGAGTTAAACACATGACCCAGAGGAAGATGTCAAGTGGAGATGCCCTGATACATCATAAGAGGTTTATCTGAATCCTTAGAAAGCTTTAGGGGGGTTTGCCTTTCCAGATGATCCGTCAAGCAACCCTGCTGCGAGAGCAAGGACTCTGCCACAGGCAGCTGGCCCCAGCGCAGCCCTTCAACGGCTCCACAGGTTTGTGTCCTGCCCAGGGCTCCTGCTGCTGTGATACAGCTGAGTGTGGCTGAAGAGAACAGAGCTGCAATGCCCTGCCATCAAATTACTGGAAAAAAACAAGTAAGGTAACAGGACTGAAAAATAAGAGCTTGTAAATTCCCTGCTGGATAGGGGCAGGTATTTGAAGCCTTGCCTGTCACATGAATGATGCTGCTTCGATCATTTCTGCCAGGAGTGTGGCAGCAATCTTGTAATTTGCTCCTAGAATGATGTGGATGTGAAGGACCAGCTTTCTTTGTGGCCATCTTCATTGTTCCCAGACAAAAAACCATTGCCTTTGCCCATCATCAGCAAGCAGGGCTCCCTTCTGTGAGCCTTACCCAGGGCACAGCAATCCCCAAAAGTCTAAGCAGCCCTTCAGATAATTCAGGTGGAAGACCTGCAGTTCACACAAAGATAACCTCTGAGTAGGGAATTTTGAGTGATTGGAGCCACAGATTGCTGAGCAATAGGGGTGCTTCTGGTGCAAGCCTGCCCTGCTTTTCCCCAGCCGTTGGCCACTGTTGGAGACAAGAGATGGGCCCTGCTGGAGCTGTGGTTGGACCCTGTTACGTCTCCCTGCACCTTGCCAAGACCTTGACTAGTGAGGGCAGTGGGTGGGAACCAGGGTCTCCAGGCCACTTTGCAGGCCAAATACTCACCCAGCTGGATGTTTTTACTTGCTCTCGACTCTCTTTCAAAGCCAGGGAAAGGCTTGTGGTTCCCAGGGTGCATCTGACCCCTCTGGGATGGTTCCTGACTTCCTGCATGAGCCAGGTGTTGGCTGTGGTGCCTGTGGAAATCTGCATGGGGAAGCAGGATGCACCACAGCTTCAGGCTCCCCTCATGGCACTATTTAGTCACTGGGGTTATGGGAAATAGCCTGAGCTATCCGGGAACTGACAGTGGGACCCCATCCTGTTATCATGCTCTATGATGGCCCATCAGGAAATGACATAAATACCCTCATTACTCTCTATTTTATTTTTCACCATTGTGAAGCATCTTTTTTGTTTTGTTTCTGCTGGCGGCAGGTGACCAATCGCAGTGCCCTGGCTCCCCACATCCTGCTGGGCAAGGTCTGCCTCTGGCCCTCTGAGAATCAGGCAAAGGATGTGCCTGTTTGCCAGTGTTTTTTCTTGCCGCCCCAGTGATGTTGTCTGGGTCAGGAAATAAACAGATTTGGAACGTGGCAGGAAGGCAGGCCTTTATGGAGCTGCCTGTGTTGCATGTCCATAGCAAGATGGGCATGGTGTGTCAGCCTGGACAAGCGCTGTGAGAACATGAGTTCACATGAGTCTGGCTGTTGTGATCGAGTGACTCCAGGTCGCTGACTCCTAGCATCTGACCCCTTCCTAGCTTTGAGGCTGCATCTGCCTTGAGTGACCTTTACCGCAATGTTTTTAATTTAACTTTTGCACTTTGCATCCTGCCTGTCTGGAGAGGGGAAGCTCCCTTTCTTTGCATCTTTGAGAAAATATTAAATACTACCGCAAGTTAACTGCCCTCTGAGAGTTACACACCAAATTGCCAGCCAGGGGAGGACCAGCCTGCCCAGTGAATACAGAAAAGCCATTCACCAGCTTGGTGCTGTTGTCTTTCCACGCTGTGCTCACAAGCCCTTTGAGGACAGCAATATGGATACCATGGGTCCAGTCAGCAACGTGCACTGAGCAGATGCCAGCCTGAGACCTAGGAGAGAGGAACCCTCTTGGTCTTGCCTGCTTGTCTTGCTTTGAACAGCCCAACACATAAAGAGCTGGGGAGAACTGTCACAGGGTGATTTTCTGATTTGCAGAGGGACTGTGGTAAAATATTTCTAGCTCAGTTAACAACTATTTTGCTAATTCCTAATTTTTCCCATAATCTGCGTATTTTTGTCCCAGATAGGTCATGGTCTGTGATATATGATGGAGAGCTTTGCCATTAATCATGTGTGAGTGAAAGTATAAACTGGTTTTATTAGTTTTCAGAGTGCCAGGTCACATAAATTAACTGGAGCATGTGTTTAATGTGTCCTGAGCAGTGTCTCCTACTTTTCCTGGTAAGACAACATGTCATACAGGAACTTGCTTTATCTGCATTGTCAGCAGGACCACAGACTCCCTTGTGCCACCCTTGGGGTGACTTTTGCCTACACTGTCACAGTGGGGTTTGGCTGGGCAGTGAGACAGGCACCCTGAACGCAGAGAAGTCCAGGTGCTGTGGGACAGGAGCAAGGCACAGGGAAGGGCACTGCTGAGTGACTGTCCATGCTGGGATATGCACTGGTGGGGCAGGGCCCCATCACTACTGGGACCCCAGAGCAACGTGTCTGAGGTCCATGGCAAGGGGTAGATGCCAGAGAAGGGCTTCAGATGCCCAGGTGGCATTTGAATGTCACTTTAGCAAGTGGCTTGCATATTTAGTTATCCTTCTCCTACACAAGTAAGAGGGGAGGCAGGTGGGAATGGTGTCCTGTTACTCTGTTTCCTAAGCTGTGCCTTTCCTAAAACTTCAAGCAACAAAATTTCCTCCAATTTAAGTGCAATAGCATTGCTGGGACTGTACTGGCACTAGATGCTATATTTGCATTTAGAGTGGCTTGCCTGTCCCTGAGAGAAGGGCTTTTTACTGTTACTAGAGATTATAGATGGGGGGAAACTAAAGCAAAGTGAGATGATACAGTGGGTGTGCTGTCAGTGTGCGCAAAACCAGGAGCCCAGCCTGTATCTCCCGAGTGAGACTTGAGGGACATAACTGTGAGACAAAGGCAAACTTCCTGAAACTATTTCACTGCAAACCATCATGCTCCTGCATCTGGAACTCAGTTGTTTAGGGCAAAGCTGTGCTACGAAAAAAATAGTGACTCAGCTCTTTACGGGTCCCACTGCATTTGCATTTCATATGGCACAGTGAGTATCCCTCCAAGGGCTCTGTTTTTTTTGGAAGGAAAGGGTGTAACCAATTCATTAGCTGACCCCGGCATCCCTGATTTGCATAGGATGCTTCTGCTCTGTAACTCTAGAATAATGGTGGTGATTATAAACACATGACGGAGAGGGGTGAGGGTGGTGAAAACCATTGCAATTGCACATGGGGCAATGTGCTGATGGACGGGCTGTGGTTGCAGGATCCCGGGCTCTGGGCAGCCTGCTGAGCTCCCACACGCTACGGGAAATCCCTCGAAGCGGCTCGGCAGCTTTCCCCGCAGGAATTCAGCTGGCCCCACAAGGGTCCTCCTGACATGGAGCCGTTGCTACTGGGCAACAGAGAAAATATAATATTGCCTCTATGAAATGTTGTCATACAACTCCCAGATCAGAGCCTGTGATCCTGCACGTGCAGTCTAGACAGCCTGTGTCTCAGTCCTGCCGCAGAGCCCCTGGCTCGGCAAAGCCGGGGCAGCTGTAGCACAAAGTGGTTGGATCATTTGTGTGTACTCCTAGCCCTTGAAGGAGGCAGAGACTGCTCAGGTTCTGACACAGACTGGAGCCACCTTTGGACTGATGGAACCTGTGCTGGCTGTCAAGCCCCAGAGTTTGATCTAGTGTCACGAGTGGGCCCATGCTCTGTCCTGACCATAATTATCCTCTCCTGATCTTATTTGGATATCCAAATTTTGCTCAAAACAGCTCCCATCCTTCATAGTGCCATCAGAAGAACCTTGACACAAGAACCAGAGGTGGTACCTTCTCTCCTATCACCCATTCACTAGTACACAGACTATGAATCTGTGCAGGGATGTGTTATAAATGGTTTGATATGCATGTAAATCCCAGAGCTAGAGTGTTGTTCCTGGCAGCCTCTTCCATGAGCTGATGTGCAAAACTCTTTTCTTTGAAGTCTGCAAACAATTTGCTGGATCTCAGCACCTTCCATATGAAATTGTGGGGTCTCGGTGTGAGAGAGATGGGCAGCACCAGACTAACGTGCCCCTTGTTTTGGGGAGCTGTCAGATCTTTCTCCTCCCTTCTTCCAGATGAATCCAATTTTCTGGCTTGCCCCAGTTGCCCCAATGTCCCCAAAACAGCTGCAGATAAGACTTCAGTGACTTCATTGTCTTGTTCTTTTGAGGAGTTTTCACGATGATTTTTCTATTATTCCCTCACTTAGTTTTGCATCTGTCTTCTGATTGCACTTGCTTAGACAACCAAAGTGAGAGAAAGGATATATATATAGCTTTGAGGGAAGAGAATATGGTCTTAAGCTCTGGACTTCTCGGTACATTTGGATTTTCCTCTGCTTTTCCCTTTTAACTGAAAGCTTGCAAACCCCAAAATAATTTACATTTAGGCTACTAAGGCCCAAAGCATTAGCAAGGAAAAAAAAAAACCCCTGAATATTTCATCCAAATCAGCACTTATTTAGACAGTATGAATTAGACCATTTATTTTCTCATTGAGTACTTTATTTCTGATGCAGACTGGGACCTGTTCATCAAGGGAAAAGCAAGAATCCTCTTCTGGGATTAAAAAATAAAGAACTGAATAGTTAGGAAAAACTATAAAGAACTGAATAGAAAGGAAGATGGTTTTCCTAACACTGGCAATTGGCAGTTAACTTTTATGATTTGAGGCATAAGTGTTTCTAGCATCCATCCATCCACCCTGTCTACTTACCTCTGCCCTAACTTAATAAATATAACTATCCTTCTCATACGTTAAAATGTTTGAGTTCTTGATATAAAATGACTATTTATTATCCTATGGCACTCTGGTCTGCAGTGGATCTTTCAGGAATTACTTCTGTGATCTAAATGCCACAACGAAAAAAATTTCTTCTTATCATGTCCTCCTTCCTTTTGCCAATGGAAATTACTAACCTCTCACATCCTTAAAAGGTCTCATGTAGACCTTTTGGTAACTCCCATTGGTTTGGGAATTACTCTTGCAATCTCCTAGCTACAGACTTGGCACTGCTGGATATTTTTCTGGTGCAGAAAAGAGGAGGGGGAGCGGGTGCTCCTTATGTCTGAAGAGCCATTTGAATAGTTATTTGGCATTTGCTCCAGTGCTTAAAACACACTCATGCTTCCAGCCTGGACCATATTTTTTCCATAAAAACATTCCCTGATTTGTGACCCATCTGCAGGTGCCTGGGTTTTTGTTGGCTGAGTATCCACGTCCTGAGGTGACATCATTGACTATTTGAGGATTTGCTCCTTACCTTGAAAAGACCTTTACATTTCCAGACCCCGTGAGTATGGGTTGCTGGTCAGGGTTGTTTTCGTGGGTGAGGGAGGGGGGATGCTGCAGACTGGCTGTTGCTGGAGGCTCACATCTGACTCTGCTCTGGCGAGTGCTTGAGCTGGGATCATGCTGGGGAAGCTGAACTGTTGCCAAGTTGGTGTGAGAGGATCATCTCATTTGTCCTTTTCCCACCCAGCTGTTTTCTGGGATCCGTCAGGTGTTTTTTCTCTCAGGCCTATCTCTGGCTCACACACCAATGCTCTGAGCACCCCGGCCACATCCCAAATACATCCTTCCCACGTGGGAGGCTCATATTTTCATTTTCGTAAAGTCCTGTGTTTACTGTGACTTTTCTCAAGTTTTCAGTCCATTTATGACAGAGCAAGACTATGATTTACGCTAGAAAACACCTCGAGCCTCTCTCAGGACTTCATTTGTGTCTGTCATGGTCTTAACGGTCTGGGCGTGGGCTGACTGCTTTGTCCCAGCTCTCCTAGTGACCTTCCTGGCTGCCGCTGCACCACTTTATTTCTGGAGGGGAGCTTGCAGCAGTAATTTCTGTTGACTTTGTCCTTCCATAAATCAGGCAGGAGGCATGGTCAGCAAAGAACAGTCTTTCACTGTTTGCACCAGGCTTTAGAAGAAGTTCACACTCCTCGGCTGCAGGGAACCCAGGCCCCACCCAGATGTGTCTGTGTTCAAAAACCAGGATCCCACTTGTTCAGTATTGTGTCAATCCATCCAAATTCCCTGTGAAGCCCAGGCAAGAAAACACTGATACAATTAGTGGCTTCATGTCAAAACTGTCCCCAAATCTGGAAACCCAAAGAAGGCATTGGCTCCCTCTAGGAAGGATGTTCATACATTAAAGTGTGACAGACAATGAAAAGAGATGACTGGACAAAGAGCTCTGTTAGGTTCTTGCTTTTCAGTAGTTATGGATTATGTGTTTAACAGATTTCTACTCTATTGTCCTGTAATTCCCCTCAGTAGGGAGGCTTATTTTAACCAAATGGGCCACATTTTTACTTGTTTTTCTAAGAGCAAACCATCTGTGCACTGAGGAAGTTTTTATGGGCTATGAAGGAGCACTTATAGCTGCAAAGTATCAACATTCCTGTAAAATTAAATTAATTACCTGTTGGGAACAAGGATTCCTTTTTCCCTCGTTTGACTAAAATTTGCAAGTCTGCCCTCCAGTTCCCTTCAAAACTGGGAACTCAATCAGATTAATCAAGGCTAAAGGCATTTCCGCTTGCTATTCAAAACATTGCAACTCCCCTTTGTCCTTATCATGGTGCTGTTCAATCACTCACTGCCATAGAGGAATGGGCTTGGCGGGGGGACGGGGACAATGTGTGTGCTTCCTTTGACTCAGATCTACCTTCCTTCCCTTCAGAGTCACTGTAGCACCTTCCAATTGCTCAGAGCCCAAAAGTAAAACCTCCTCCACAGGGATGCAAGGCGATGGTCATGGTTGGCAAATGTCACAGTGAGGGAATCTAGATTACAATTTACTGGCTCATCTTTCCTGTCTAAGAGGTCTGTGTCTCATTTTTGCCCTTCTCCTCTAAGACCAATGCATGACTTTCCTATCCTTTCTTTATATTCAGGTAGCATCAGCTATAGCACATGGGTAGCCATCACATCCATTCTTTTTGTCTGAAAACAGCCCATAGCCTATCTCAGCACTGAGCTCCACTTTGGTAGGAATGTGCTCAAAACTCAGTGATGAAGCGTAAAGAGTACTGGGTATCATGACGTGGAAGGAAAGAAGGGATGCAAAAGAGACACGTATCTCTGCAGGAAACTGCATAAACCCAAGAAGCCACTTTAGAGCTGAGGAAAACTTTCTTTACAAAAATAAACTGATTCCTCGGCAAATATACTCTCCCACTTCTGACAGCAATACAGACTCAAGAGCTGATGGCCCAGTTGTCATTTGTACTTCTGAAAGCCATTTTAAAGTCAGAGGAATTTCAGAAGAAGCTTATCGGTCAGTTAATTTAATAACTTAACCATGGAGAAATCACATCCAAATTGGTGGAATCCCTAGCAAAAGCCTTCCCAGTTGTCAAAACAGTTCAAGGATTTGGACAGCAAAAGCTTGGCCAGTTTAGCTTATGTGGCTCATCATGTGGCAGCCGTCTGATCACAGCCTTTGCGAGCATCTCTAGAAAACATGCATGTGAGGCCATTAACTGCAGAGACAGGTTTACCACAGACACGTACCATGTCCCTAGGATAACACTCTTCTATACTGCAGCCTCAGTCACCAGAGCAGACTCTGTGGTCCTTGCAGCAATTACAAGTTACAGTCATCAGAAACAGACAGAAGCACTTAGAACTACAAAGTACAATTTTTTACATTCTCACAGTTGGCTCTGGAGTCTCTATGTAGTTGATTTAGGAGATCACCTACATTAGAGATGGAGAAGACTCCCTGTGTGTTCCCTGAAGTCCCCAGTACAGAACCCTTCCTTACAGTCCTATGTGCAATTGGTGCTGGGAAAGTTTTAAATGTCTTGGACAAGAGTTTTCCCTCACTTCTCTTGGAAGATGATCAGAACGCGTCAGCTGGATGTCCTTTAGTTTTAACTTACTATTTAGCTTGAGCATACTCCTGGTGCTAGAAAAAGCCCACAGACAAGCGTATTAATGGATCTGAGCTGGCCTAGCAGGAGTTCCCTGCTGGGATGGTCTGACTGAGGAGTGGACAGTGTGCGTTGGCACACAGCTAGCAGGAACTCGGCACCTTTAAGACAATTCTGTGGCTGTGTTCATGCAGGGGGAGGAATTTCCCCATTTCTCTTTGTCCATGTGACACACACTGAAGGATCCCTGAAATATTAAAATAAACAGAAAGCTTGACTTGCAGAACCTGTCTGCTAAGCCAGGAATCACATTTCTTGCTGCAGTTTCAAACCGTCACCCAGAGACTTGTAAAACATTGACAAAAACCCCTTTGCCCCCAGAGCTTTCAACAAAAACAACAGCCCAGTACTTGCACCCATCCTTGAAAGAACAAATATATTAAAGTCTGCCCCGCTCCACTCTCCTTGCTTTTACCCCTACAAAAGGAGGAGCCCTGAGCATATTCCTCTTTGTAATTTCAATTCCTTTTCCATTCTTTCTGTAAGAGCTGATTTAAGGATTAGAAGGCCTCAACAGATGTGGGGGAAGCAAGCTTAATGGATGTAGTAAAAGAAAATTAAGGAACCCCCCTGATCTAAAGACCCATTTCCTGCTAACTCTCACCACCGCCTGCTTTCAATGAGGAATGCATCATCTCTGGTTAGACAGAGCACTGCTGGCTTGTACAGTGGGACTGCTCTGAGGCCAGCTTACTGCCACAAAGTGTAGTAAAGCACAGCGTGCCCATGAGATAGAGACCTCTAACGGGTTACAGATGGATCTAGGCAGATACTACGTATCGGCTGGCTATGTAAGCTCTCTTCCTCAGTGGCCTGCTGGACTCAAGAGCCACCACATACACACACAAGGACAGGGCAGGGTTAGTTTGTGACTCTCCCAGGAGGTCTGTGGCACAGCCAGGAACTGAACCCAGGTCTGAACCATGACTGATTATGTTCTGCACAGTATACATGACTGGTTCTTCACCTTCATTCTAATAAAACGCCTGTTGCTGTCTGTATTGTGAAAAGACAGGGACTTTCCTAAATGACTTTAAAAGAAATCTGAGTGAACAGAAATCATGAAGAATATTCATGGCTGGGGTGTGAGCTTCATAATAACTGAAGAATTTTTTTACCCCCTAACGCTTCTTGGTACTAAATAGATACTCAGAATGATGCTGGAAATGTCTTATTTGACTGAGACTCTTGTGAGTTCACGTAGGGTTTTCAGGTGATGATGTTTATGGAATATATCCCAGAGCCTTCTGTCCTCATATTTGGAGGGAAGGTTCAGCTTATATGCCACCCACAGGAGACATCAACTCTTATGCTGAAAAAAAAGATTGAGTCATTTCCAAAGCAGCTTGGTGTTCTCTTCTACACTTTGCCCCTTGGCAATCTTAAGCAGTGGGGTTTGAGAAGATATTTGAGATGAAAAAGCAATTTAATTCTACATCCAAGCAAGCCAACCGACACTATCCCACCCTTAGGACCAACAAGTTTCACAGTAGCTGCTGGCAGTATCCCAGGTTAGGTGTCCAATGCTTCTAGCAATCCACCGAATGGGAAAGCTGGATACACCCAGATGAGACCTTTTAGTGAGAGCAAAGACAGAAAGGTGCCAGACAAGAGATAAAGCCTAGCTGTGCTGCTGTGCTCTGGGTGAAGGGAAACAGAACCATCCAAAAAAACATCCCATGTCAGACCCTGACAACTCCCTGCTGAGTAAGCACCTCAGCACCTGGAAGCGTTTCCATTTTCTCCTGTGTTCCTTTCCTTTTCCTTCTTTTTCCTTAATCCATTTCCTTTTCAAGAGTGTGTTGCTAGCCAGGTTCTCCTATAGCTTGCCCGGCTCTGCTTTGAATTCTGTTGAGCTCATTGAACAAAAAGGCTCTCACTGCTTGGTGAAGAAAACTAGAGAGGCTGTGGAGACCTGGGGCATCTGATCTGGTTGAAAGACCTTGACTCTGTGGAAAGCCCAGGATTTCACTGACAATCCCTGACTGTTCATTTCTTCCTTCCTGCCCGGTGTCTGCAGAGAGGGTTGGGTGGTTGACAACTTTTTGAGGACCTGTCATCTGGGATTTCTGCCCGCATCTGCACGATACTGTGCCATGCACAGCAGATGCTGAGACCAAGCATAACAGCATCAATACCAATGAGTCCAGGGGATGACATTGGGAATTAACCTGGTTTTGGCAACAGGTATAAGCCAAACCTGATCTAGAAATCGTCTTAAAGTGAAGAGGCAAGAGTGAAAACAATGGGTTTTGCCACATAGAGAAGTATTTACATTGGTCAAATCAGGCCAAACAGTCTCTTCCTCAGTGGCAGGAACAGCAAAAGATGAGAACTGGGCTGGATCTCAGCAGTAGAGCTATGGTAATCTCCTGAGTGGGAAACGCTGTGCCTTGAGGATGTTCTCATTCAGTTTAAGAGAAAGGACGGCCCATACAGGTCCCAAGGACTGATGGAGCCAAAAAATCACAGACTTAATCTCAACAACTCACAGAGGAGGTGATAGAGAGATAGTGGGCCTGAGGAGGGCATAAAATTGTAAGCTTTTATTAGGTGCAGATGACAACAAATGTGCTAGGCAATTGCTCTGTGTTTTGTGTCCCAGGAAAACTGACTCCAGAGTTGGCACCTAGTGAAACGCGCTCTCCAAACTGTAAAGCTCAAGAGCTTTGCTGAGAATGTAAGTCAGATCTTTCTTCATCAAATGCCACAGGAGATCAAGTGAGAGAATTTATTTCACCTGAATCAGCAAATCATTGCTAAGTCATTGCCTGGGCTCATCTATACACACAGCAAGAGTGTCTATCTGTCTGGCTTCCCTAAGTGGTGGCTGCATGGATTGCAGCTCTTCAGCCGCAAGTGTGGGGAGCAAGGTGTGAGATGCTGGACTGAAATCACCAGCTGATAACTTCCAGGGGAGTTTGGGAAGCTCCCTGCAGCCTGTTCCCTCTCACACTCTCTGACTCCCATGACCTCTCCACAGATGTGTAAATGGCACCTGAGAGGCCTATGTGCAGAGCTGGTAATTTGTCCTCACCCAGTCTATTCCCCACCGGTATGCCGAAACATGCTTGGTGTGAGAAATGTGTCCTTGGCACAAAGCCAGGGCCCAAACAGACAAAGAAATAATGTTTACCCCCAGGGCCTTTCTGACAAACAATAAAAAAGCAATAGAGTCAAGACAGATTACGCGTCAGCTAAAATATTACCTCTTCCTGCCAATTCTTATAAAAGGAGGCAAAGCTGCTCTTCACGCTGAACTAAAACTTCTGTGAAAATACTCAAGGAAAAGAACCATTTAGACAGCATCTTTCTTTCTAGCCAATGACTAATATTCTTGTTAAATCTTTATTGTGACAGTCTGCTCTGCGGGATGCAGCAGGCAGTTTGCTTCGTTTGAACACAGAGTTGCACAAAGGACTACAGGATTTAGAGCCTGAGATGAATGGTCTGGCGATAGCATCTTTGCAAGCAGAGGAATGGCCTAAATTCACCTCTGACAGGTACAGAAAGCAACTTTT
This sequence comes from Syrrhaptes paradoxus, assembly GCA_013400615.1. Classification (NCBI taxonomy): domain Eukaryota; kingdom Metazoa; phylum Chordata; class Aves; order Pterocliformes; family Pteroclidae; genus Syrrhaptes; species Syrrhaptes paradoxus. The sequence goes on from VZTO01025567.1 coordinate 71,435, forward strand.
GGTTGCTTGTTGGCTTCTTTCTGCCCTATGCATAACCCACTCTCAATGGCATCAAGGAAGCCATCGCCACTTGGACATCAGAGTGTATGACAAGCGGGAACCTCAGGCTGCCCTCACCTGAGCCAGCAAACAGCACACCAGCTACCAGCTGGATGCCTGTGCTCACCTGAATGGGTCCCAACCACAAAGAGATGAATAGGCACCGTGTGAATATTTGATTCAATAAACTTGGCTCCGTTGTGTGATGGGTGAGGCATGTGATTTATTACTCACAAGAATTTGGACAGCCCCTGGCTTAACGTGAAAACACTGGCAAGCGTCAGGAAATTCATGAACTTTACACATACGATTATCGATGACTTTTACTAGCAAACAATTCTGGATATCCTCCCTTTTGAAACAATGCCACTGGCCAAGCAGAACACAACACCTATATGGACCTAAGGTGGCAAATCACACACTACCGCTTGCAAATAACCCATAGTCAGAGATTTGTCTGGGTAACATCAGTGAGAAGCAAAGGTTCTGCTTAGGGAGGGCTTATACTTCTGCAAAGCCCAGGCAGGTTTTCAACAGGCACCACTTAAAGCAATGTTCAACACAAACGCAAAGCTGCATCGAGCCATAACTGTCTCCATTCACTTTGATGAGCATCACTCAGAGTCTCTGTGGATGTCTATGCCATGGCATGAACTGACAAAGGAGAATCATGCCTTTTTCAGTCAAAAATATGATCAGACAGATGAGATAAGGTTGAGATAGCTTCCTTGGCTTGGCAAACCTCAAACTTCCTGTTACAGAAAACTACTCTCTCAACAGAACCCAATTTTGAATACTGGGCTTCCATGTTAGTTATCGGATGAAAATAAATGTTTCTGTGAGTCAGACAGATCCTACTTACAGCCCTCCAGAACTGTCTAAACCCACAGATCTGGCAGTGAGACAAAATGTTTACTCACAAGCATCTGTACCTGAAATGAAAAGTTCAAAGTGGCACATACAAAGTATTTAAAATATAAAGTAAGATCTGTTTCAATAAAGACAATTGAAGCATGGAGTCCTGGCTTTCCCAAAGCCCATGGATGGAGTTAGCACAGAGGAGACCAGATAATGCAACATTATGCTGTGCACAGACACTGGATATTAAAACCTGCAGAAAGGAGCAACTTGTTCTGCATGAGAGTTCAATACTCGCTGGTGTCCCTCTCTGGAGTTAAGAGATCATTCAGATCTTAAGTATTTAAACATATGCTTAATTAAAGTTATTAAGGGACAAACTGCAATGGAAACGAAGCAAGTTCAATGGTTCTTAAGAGTGCAGTTAACTGGGGTTATTAATATAACCACTCTTACCCTGGATGAGAGGGAACTGAAAACTGCCTTTCACAGTAAGAATAGCAATGGAAAACCAAGAAACATATCCAGAAGTAGAGAACCCCATTCTGGCCAAGACAGACCAGCCCCTCAGTCAGGAAGCACTCATAAATACCTATTTCTGTCCTGAATTGGAAAAGAAATAAAAGTAGTGTATTTTTATCTTTTTAGTGATAATGACATCCTCTCCAGTCCATCAGAGAAACCAGGGAGAACTTTCAACAGGAAGCAGTCAAGTGCTACTGTTGGTTTTAAGGAAATTTTGGAACATGAGGGAAATTCCACGAGACTGAAAAGAATTACAAATTGTGCCAACATTTGAGCAAGGGTAGATGGGAAACCCCAGGTGGTATTAAGTCAGTTAATCTGATATTGATTCTGGGTTCAGTTGTGGAAAGACTGATACTGGATACAAGGACTGAAGAATTTAAAGGTAGCATATTTCATGCCAGTCAGCACAGTTTTGTGGAAAATAGGTTTTGCCAAACGAACATTATATTGTTTTTTTGATGGAATTACAAGCTTCATTAATAAAAATGCTTGTGCTGATATAATACAGAGAGTTTCCTGTAAGGCATAAGGTTTGTCTGCAAGACATTTTGATAAAAATAGTAAGCACTCTAAAAAGCAGTGCAGTATTTCTGAAGTTGATTACCATCAGGGAACTGATGGAACACAAAAGAGATGTAAATGAGGAACAGTGATGAATTGGGGCTGTTCCTGGTGGTGTTCTAGCAGGCACTGCTCTTGATCAAATATTACCCAGTTTCTTTCTTAAGGATATTGAACCCCATGCAAATTTAAGTAGGGATAACACCTAGAACTGGCTCAACAAGTGAGTGTGGTAGTTGGTAACCAGGATGAAGAGCAGTTCCATAGACTGCTGTGGAGCTCTGGCACATTTGATCAATATACACTTGAATTTGACAAAAAAAAAAATCCCCAAACCACCAGTGTAAAAACTGAAGGTCCCATTTCTAAGATGTGAAGCCCTAAAAACATTAGAAGGGACCAGGGGAGCACAAAAACATCAGTGCAAAGCTATGGCTAAGAGCATTTGGACTAAAAAAGAAGAGACTATCAGGAGAGACAAAAACTACATTATTTTTGCCTGAGGAATTAGTGAGAGCACTGCAAGAATATTCTGTCCTGCTCTTGGACTTACCCTTCAAAAGGAGGTAGAAAAAATGGGGATGTACTAAAAAATACATATCTACATGAGACAAGTTTTGGAAACTACACCAGAAAATAAAAGGCTTATGGAAAGTAATCTGTGTAGTTCATTGAGGAGAAGCTAAGAACAGACTTTGAGGAAAGCTGCAACATTTTCTGTGTTCATTTTCACTTGGAGTGAAACCAGATTTTAAAACCTGACATCTTTCAAGAAATGGATCTCCTGCTCTCTGAGCTGTTCTCATCACAGTGATCCTAAACTCTAGTGAATCCTATGCCAAGGGTAACACGAAGCTGAATTTCAACTGGAGATTGATTACATTTCTTTCTAGGCAAATCATTTGCTAGTGCGTGCAGATACAGAATTACACACCCTGATGTCATGAACAATTTCTCCTTGCACCCAAAGAGGCCATGTGGCTGAGAAGTGGTTAGAGAAGACAAGGACTAATCTGTGAGCATCCTGGGCTCTAATCCCACCTAAGCCCCTGCCCAACATTTTGAACCTGAGCAAGTCATTTAACCCCCTCTGCCTCCAGTCCAGCTGTAGAACTGTGCAAAAATCAAGATCTTGCTGAAAAACAGATGTTGCATCTCGGTTGAGTTTTAAATTTCTAAAAAGTAACTCAATGAAAACACCTGCTGGGGAATGCAAGCAAGCGGATGGATGGAGACTGTTGCAAATACTAGAAATTCACACTATTCACATGGATTCTTAGGGATAAAGGGGCAGAGGTTTTTCCCTGATGATCAGTTTATCCCAGTAGCATCCCCAACATCAAATTCAGAGTGATAGCACACACACTGCTGCCAGCAGCCAGATTTGAATTTTGGGGATTGACAGCCTGGACAGTCCCACTGCGCCAAGTAGGGGTGGAGGGTGGTAGGTGCCTTCTTGCTACCTTCTGGTTTGGAGAAGACCAGTGAGCCCTGCCACTGGAAAGCCTTCTGTTTCAGTTCATATTTATTCATGTGCTCATTTTTCTTGTTTGGTGAATGTTGCATGTCAATATTTAGTCATTGCTGTGGAAACAGCAACACACATGCAAAGGGAAAGGGAAAAAAAGAAGAGGGAAAGAATAAAACCAAGTATTTTAAGACATAACCAATTTGGCTGTGTTTGCCCATTTGACTCAGGAATGTGAGTTCATTTTGCCTGTGTGCCTGCAAAGGGAAACAGGAATTGGAAAGGGAAGTGGTACCAAACTGTTTACTTGAAACTGTGGGCAAAAGTGGGAGCCAGAACGTCTGGGAATCCCATCAGGCATCCGCTGTGCATGCACACTCCCTGTAAAAGCTGCCTGGGGCCAATGCTGCAACAGAGCTGTTGTGTTTTCAGCCACCTCCCCTTCTTTCCAGTGCTTATGGGGTAGTCTGACCTCCTTTCGGAGGAGCTCCCTTCCAGTCGCTAGGGCCTTGGGCAGGCTGGAGGGGAGCTGAGGGTGGGCAGTGAGGACCAGAGACACATGCAGGAATCTGAGGCTTACTGAGTCGGGCGTGGAAGCATACAGCTCCTCTCACTCATAAAGCTCCTCTCCACAGCTCCTCTGCTTGCGAGTGGGTGATATCTGCAGGGGCAAACTGGTGTAACACAAAGGCTTCCTGGATTAGGTGCTAGAGAAAAATAGAGAGGAGCTGTAACCATTAATATCAGCTTATGTGGCTGCCCTGCCCTGCTTCAACACACAAGATGCTTGTGGGCTGTGTGTCTCCAGAGAGTTTCCAATCAAAGCTGTGTAACTCTGAATGGGGCTGGAGGGATCCCTCCACCCATCAGCAGCAAAGAAGCAATGAATCTCTGGGGCTCCTGACCCTGTTCATATGCAACTTGCACTGAAAAAGCAACAACAACAAAAAGATAATACTCAAAAGACTCTTCCTGATAAGACCTATGAAACACTGGTTACAGATGAAGATTCAGTGAGTAATATAAGAAATGGCCCAGTTTTTTTTAAACTTCTTTTAAATTGTTGCTGATAATATGTACCTGCTGCATAATGAAATCTAAACGACATTGGGAAAATACTGGATTTTAGTTACAAGACAGTACATGGGAAAACTCCGTAAGTTTTATATTTGAGTTATATTCATTTTGGATAAAGAAAAGGAAACATGGTGACTGTGATCTCCAAGGAATATTATTTGCTTCATATATACCAACAAATTAGGGAAGCCTCCTTTATTTCTGTTGTTGAAAGTGGAAGAGGGATATCTAGCTGTGATTTGGAGGAAGAGCCATCAATATAGTGAAGAGTATTTATTATCTGTTGCACTTGGCAATGGGTACATCCTGAATAAAGACAGAGGGATGTGCATGCAGAGACCTGAGGAAGAGTCTAACCTGAAAGAAAGGTCAGCTTGTGCTGCCAGTTAGGGCTGCGGGGTTTGTTCTGCTCAGGCTCTAGTCTTTCAGTATGACATTACCCTTTGTCAAAAAATGCCGAGTCTCAGTGAAACCCTGGAGAAATGGGAGACTGCAATAGCCTCCCGGGCTTTGGCAATAGTTATAGAAAATATGTGCGTGTGTTTAGATCCTTGATTGCAAAAGAAAAATGGCATTAAGTTGGCACAAGAAAGGAATTATACCTGTCCGGTTTTGCACAGGTCTGTAAATGGCAGAAACTTTCAACTTCTGCCAGAAAAGCATCAGGGTTCCCAGATACAGAGCCAGTGAAATGATATATCTAGACCAAATACAATATTTTTTTTAATTTTTATTTAAATACCGTCACTCTGGATAGCAGAGCTTAATAAGGTTGTAGAGACTTGATATAATCCAAAACGGAAATAGTTCTTGGTACAGAGAGTCACATCCTACATTTCTGCACCCAGATCAGCCTGTGGTGTATCAGCACCAACATAAGCCTCTTTAGGAGAAATACCTAATAGCTACATTGACTTATAGTCACTCCTGTTTGGGAAAGTCTGATTTGACCTCTCAGGAGCTCGAATGTTGGAACTGGAGAATAAGCATCATGAAGCACAAGGTGAAGGTGACCTGCAGTTTTGTCCTTCCCATGCAAAAGCTCTCCAGATTCATATGATGGTATTTGTGCATTTTCTGCCTTCTCATGTGGGCAGAGACTAGCCTCCCTGTTTGGGCTAAGCATGGGATGCAGACTCCAGTCACCATCAACGCTGGCCTGCTGGCACTTGATGCAAGGTCCTGGAGTGGCCTAGTGCTAAGGAGGAAGACACAAAACTGTCCTGCAGCAGATGTGTGGTGGGATGCCCGTTACGTGGACCTTATTGTGAATCTCATTCTAATAACTCAGGATTGACCCAAATCTTCAAGTCCTTCCACAATTTAATGATCAAAGATAATTAAAGATAATCTTTGCACAGATGTCAAGCCACTTACAGGTCTTTCTAGGATTTGAACTAGTGCTCCTGGGTCCCAGGTCTAAGGAGATATGTCAGACTCTAGGCAGGTATCTAGGACTGCCAGTCACCTTGTCTGTTCTTCCCTGTGGCTCTCCAGTTTCCATCAAGAAACCACAGAAAACAGCTTTTTGGTTTCTGTGCCTCATTCCCATCCAGGCCAACGATATCCTTTCTTGGAGAGGGTGTGTAACGTGTCAGGTCCACACTGTGAATGTTGAGTACATGCAGTCCCTTTTGAATCACAGGAAGTATGTAGGCTTTGGAGATTATCGGCCCATTATTAACATTTCAGAAAAATATAAAGTGGTTTCCGCTTTATCTGTTTACTCTGTGGCTGATAAAATATTAACATTTTTCAGCCTCCACTGAATAATCCCTGGTCCCCATACTCCCAGACAATATGGTGTGTGGCTTAAAAGGATCACCCCAAATGAAGCTGTTTCTTTTGGCTACTGTCATACAGGAAGCTGGTGAGAAAAAGGTTGTTTGCACAGGATTTAAGCATTTAGAAAAAAATTATGAAAACGTGATGCTGAGGAAAACATCAGGCAAGTAGTAAAAGTGCTTTGCATGTGTGCAGCTGTTTCCTGGACATTTCTTTCTATTGCAGGGGCACTTGGTTTACAGGAAATTCCAGTTCATATACAATGCCAGTCTCCCCAGAAAATGGGGTCTGGGCTCAGCTGTATTGATCTGCTTTGTGCAGCTAGTGGTGCTGGCGATTTCACCACCTGCATGCCCGCAGGCAGCAGGGACTGTTTTGATTTGATCCTAAATGGTTTGTAGGAAATAGCAGTAAATTCGCCTCCATCTGTTTTATAGCAGGGCTGTTGTTTCTCATGGTTAGTTTTAGACCTTCCCAGATTAGATATTGGTCCAGATATAATTTAGCACCTAAGCTCTCCAGGCAGGTGGCTGGCTCTGGGCTTGTGCTGCACACGACATGGAGTCGTGTTTTTTTGGTGAGAGCTCCAGTGGAAAGAAGCAGAACTGCAAATGCACAAGCTGATGCACTGGCACAGGCTGAGGGTTTCATATCAGCTTCTCTGTACATCCAGAATTTGTACCCCACTTAGGGGTCCTGAGAAGTTCATGGTTTCTACCAGCTAAATTTTCTGGTCTGTTTTTCCAAGTTTAGAATAGTGACAACAGGAGATGGGTTCAGACTCCAGCAAGCCCAGATAAACTTTTCTTGTTTAGCATTTTCTGTTGGACAGAAACCCTAACATGCTCCGAGCACCGGTATGGCTCATCCTGTGGCAGACCCAGCCATGTTCAGTTCTTATCCAGAGGTGCTGGGAGCAAGACAAGTGCGAGCAGGGTTAGCTGGAGTTCCCATTCTGCTGAGTTGTCAGAAAGCCTTGTAGCAGCAGATGCAGGGGGACTGAGATGATAAATGGACTTTGGAAAGCAACCCAAACATGTACATACAAATTAGGGTTTAACATACAGTTGCTATTTGCAAATTATCCCCTTGTGATTTCACTCTCGAATGAAAGCAACTGTGTTAGCTGAACAAACAGTAGCAGAGGGAGCTGCAAAAATGCACCTACACTCCCACCCACAGCCGTACCCTGACGAGTCTGTATGCCAACACTGTTCACACGAGGCACAGAAACTCCTTCCCAAGCATGCTGTGGGAGCCACCCAGCTGTGGTCTCTTCTCCCAGTCTACCAGGCACTGTAAACCCAGTGAGCCACCCTCGCAAGCAACTAGCCCCCGAGTCAGGTTCCTGGACTGTGAGGAAGGGGCTGATGGCAAATTGCACTGTCAGCACGCAGGTCACTGGTGAAAGGGAGACAGGCAGCCAGGCGCTTTGCCAGGTGCTTTGGCAGAAGACAAGCTGGGTCACTAGCCCAGGTTTTTAATGGGAAGTGATGTCATGGCAACACATGAATCATAAATAATTTGACACCAAAAGGAACAAGCCACAGTGGCCCAACACCTGAGCACCCGCCTTGACATCCGGAGTGACGCAGTGGGCTTGACACAGCAGGCCAAGCTCTGACGTGTGTTGTGAATCTTCCAAAAACCCAAAACTCCAGACTTCAACAATCAAAACCAGACCTTCCTGGCCTGGCCTGAGAGTTCCTGCACTTAGAGCCTGCACTACCCCTGGGCCTCTGGGAGAGACCGGGCAGAGTTGAGGAAATCAAGGCTGGGCAGCATAGTGAACATCCTCCGTGCACGCCTGTGCTGCACCCAGGTAGTTAGCCTGCAAGATGCTGGGACAGCACATCCCAGCTAAGGAGCCTGCTTGCATTCAGGAGGTACGAAGAGCTGGTGCATAGCTGTCTCCTGCCCCTGCTCCTGGCACCGCACGCTCAGGGCTGCCCATGTGGCTGAGCAACCAGAGGAGCGCTGCCTTGGCTGCACTCTGCAGGGACCTACTGGGAGTTGCACAATTCACCCTTCTCCCCCTGACCCCCACGGCAGGGTGGGAGTTTTGAGATACCAGAAAGGTGGTGTTACTCAGTGTCCCACATTCTGCAGGTCAGGTCTTTCCCAGCCAAAAAAAGAGGAAAAGATTACATTTCAAAATACTTTCCCTTCCCTTTGGAGGGAGAACTCAGAGGTAGAGCCAAGCAGCTGCTACTATGCATGATTTAAAGAGATAAGAAGCAGCAGCAAGAGGGAGAGACTGCGATTTATAGTATCAACCCTAAAAATAGATGTTTAGAGAAAGCCTAAGCCTGGCAAAGCCTCACTGGGAGTTGCCCCATACACAACAGCTCAGTGAATGGCATCTAGGTGGGGAAGATTTGGCTTTGAAGAGTTTGTCTCCACCATCATCACTTTAACCTAAGGTACCCCTGTACACTTGACGTCAAAGTGGCTCAGCCCCTTGTGTAGGTGTCCCAGAGAGACAGGTCACACTGAAATACACTGAAACAGAGCTGTCAACACAGCAGCTCACACTAGTTTATAAAAAGAAAGTTCAGCTGAAGCCAATATAACTTCCTCTTTGAGCATCTCTGAGCAGGGAAGTGACTTGCCCAAGCAGGTTGGTGGCAGACACTAGACTGGAGAGGGGCTCTCCAGGCTGCGTACACAGCCGAACTCGAATGACATGCCCAAGTTGGCAACCAGGCCTGGAAAGATTGTCTGCGTGTTGAGTCTAGTCCTCTGCAATCGCAGACAATCATGTCATATAAAACCATTTGACTTTGCTAAGTATGCTGCTCATCCCTTCAAACCTACCAGGAGTGCTTTCAGACCCCTCTTGCCTGCTGGCGTCTTCATTGCTTTCCTTGCCAAAATGAAAGTCCCTAGGGCAGTGGGACCAACAAATACACATTCCACACCCAATCAGGAAAACCCATTTGCTCCAAGAAAAGAAATATAAAGACAAACCCTAGTGAGAGTGAGATCAATACGCATCAGTAAGCTGTCAGCTCTTCTGCTGGAGATGAGCTTTCTACTTGCATTTGCACTGAATGGCACTCAGACACATAAAAAGACACTGGTGCTGTTGCACAGGTATGTATTACGTACTCAGTACTGTGAGGAAAAATGTGGCTTTATAAATATCTGGTTTAGAAGTTGTTAGAAAGATAATTTGTTTCCCAAGAAAAAAATACTTTTTCTTTAAAATCTTTATTTGAAAAAAAAATAGTGATGGGAGAGGGGCAGATACTTTTAAAGTGAAATTTTGATGGTAAAAAAAAAGACGCTGTGTGTGGGGATTTCCAGGCAGAGGGAAAACAATCTATTTTCCACTAAAGAAACATGAAAGTAAAATGCTTGGTCCATTCTGTGTTTGGTTGTCTCTCCCTCTCCCCTCACTCACGATGCTGAGTGTCATGTCTGTGCCCTGAACTGGCCTGGCTCTGAAGCTGTGTCCTGCCCATCTCAGCCAGAGCCTGTAAGAGTGTGCCAGGCATTGCTGCACGCCTCGTCCTCCCTGCCAGCAGCAGCAGAGGCACGCTCATAATGCTGGTTTTGCTCAGACTGTCCACATGCTGTTTCCAATAAAACCTGATCTTGTTCCTCTTGATGTAGACGACAGGAACTGGTCCTGGTTTAAGTCACCCTCCCCGAGAGCATACACTACAACCAGCCTATGATAACACTGTGGAACTGGAGAGAGGGACTCAGGAAGCAATAAATCAACTGCGCTGAGTTATGACATTGGTGACAAAGGAATGGTTTCTCCTTCAGCAAGCCCTGCTGAAGGTACTTGGTCTTTGAAGGCACTGTAGGGGCTGGGCTGGCAGGCCCTGCAGCAGAGCAAAAGGTGTTTATTTGTCCTGTATGCACTCTAGAAACAACCAGTGCTCCTGTGGATGGTTTATGTGCAAGCCTAATAAATAGCATCAATAACACACACAAAAAAAATTGATTGCTTTGGTAACACTTTGAGGCCTGACTGAAAGTCCATATGTCACTACACTAGGTTTATACAGCAGTCCTGGTTCAGTGTGTTACTCACTGCTCCTCACTAACCCTCTATCATTATTCATATATGAAAGTATCTGGTTTTGAAGCCTCTTAAATATTATTTGATCATTAAATCCCATAACAGAGCAGAGACAGGAAGAGTGAAACATAGGGAATTCAGGAGCAATGTCCTTAAAAGTTATGTCTGGATGAAACAGCCCCTCTTGCACATGTGCTCCCAGAGGAACCACAAGGCTGGTGCTTGGCTGGGCAACATTATCTCAGCTCCGAGTACACTTTGAGCAACCACATCTACAAGCACAATTCTTGACTACAGCCCCACAGTACTTCCAGGAATGAAGCACTGTGACAGCAGTAACTTGTCACCTGTTGACTGGCCAGGGAATGGAGCTAGGACTCCAGGTTGCCAGGTGTATTTTCTTGTTGACAAATTACCCACCTACCCCAATCAAGTAACAAGATGCCCATGTAGTTCTATGTGGCATCAGAGACCCATCTGCACAAGGGGTCTGCAACCAGAATGAGGAATCCATCTGGGTGGAAAAACTGCAGCAGGAGCAAAGGCAGACAGGCTGGTTTGCCTGCACACAGACACAGAGCTGTGTGGCTTCTTGGAACAAAGCGTGGAGAGCTCAGGGTGATTTCCTTTGCTCTGTCCTTTGTGGAAAGCTGAGGGGTCTGGGCCAGTGTAACACCAGTGCTGAACCTGCACACCCCGGGCCAGGCTGCACAGAGCACGGCTCCCTCCAGGGGCAAAGGCTTGGGTAATGCACCATTTGTCAGCTTGTCTAGTTTGCCTGTGGACTCCAAAGCAAATAACTAAGCATGCATCTTGAATTCAGCTTGTAAAAATGTCATGCTCCCCTGTTTACACGAGATTTCTCTGTGATATTTGCTCAGACAGAAGGTAAAGTCACACCAGTGAAGCAAACAGGAAATGGGGAAGGAAGTCACACAAAGCAATGAAGATGAAGGTCCCAATCAGCACAGGAGAACAGAGGTTGTTGGATATGGTCATGCCACCTCCCTCCCTCTCTCCCATGCATCAAGTTATTTGTGGCCGAGGACAGTGATCATTTTAACAAAGGGAGCCTCCCAGGGAAGCCTTGTCTCAGGCCACAGTGAGAGATGTGATCTCTTGGTCATATAGGTTCCTCGTCTGGGGCCAAGAGGACAGGGTGTGTCTTGTCCACCCTGGAAGAAGAATGTGAATCTATGCACAGCGCACCAGAGCTGGTTGTCCCTCCAGTGCCCTGCACAGCCCTTGGATGGAGAGGGATGGTGCTGACCTCCTGGGAAAGGTGGCAGCTTCTGTGCCTGCAAGAAGGAGCTGACCCAAAGCTGGCAAGGCTCTGCAGAGCACTCCAGCAGGATCAGGAATGCTTTTCATTCCTGCTGCTCCTGTGACAGAGACTCTTCTGACACTGGGAAGTGAGTTGTGGATTCCCCCTTTCACTCCTGTCTGCTCCACAGACAGTAGATGATAAATTGAATACATTTGACACCACAGAGAAAATTCAGAGGTGACGTAAACCCCAGTATGGGTTACACATTGGGTGTATGTTGGTCAGAAAACAGGTGTAAGTGGCAAAGCGCTGCAATTTGGCATGTGGCAGATATGCAGCCTGTAAGTGACCCCAGGAGGGATTCTGTGGGAGCCCTGGGGAGGGCACAGAGATGGCTGCAGGTGGAGGTGAAGGGCTGTGGAGTGATGCCACACTTTATATACTCCTATTCAGTGCTCTTCCTGTAGCACACAGCATCCCTGTGGGTGTGGGAGAGCTTCATATACCCACTGAATGCCAAACCCCACTGAGACACCCGCACAGCAGCTGTTTCCTGACTAACTTATCCCAGCCTGTAACTGATACATGGCTTTGCCTTCTACACAAAGGGACGAGGGTCAAGGTGTGGGGAGATGGAGGGAATCCGCTCCATAACCTGGAATATCACCCTGTTTCCCAGGTAGGTTTGCTCTGAGATCCATAGGTGAGGAGCCAGACCCTTGGATATCAAACTGACTTGTTTCACAGACTCCAGTGTGCAGAAGGCTACCGGGCAGATCCTAAAGAGCCTGTTCTCCTCTCAGGGCAAAAGGAAAGCCCCTGAACTGAATTCAGCATGAAGGTGGCAGACATATATGAAAGCTGGGCAGAGGGCTTTTCTCATGTACATCACTTTGAAGCTTGTGCAGCAGTGCCCATATCCCTGGGAGCAGGGAAAAACTAAATATGGGTCTCAATGTGATGCATTTGGGTCAGGCAAAGTCATCGCAAGACACAGGGCATCGTTTACAGGCCCTGCTCGAGCTCAGCAAGGCTGCGGTGCTTTCACTGACCTTCGCCCAGAGCACCAAATTCCCCCTGCTGGTCTGAACTGCTCAGGCCTACACAGACAGCTCCCTTTGAAATGGACCTTGTCTTCCTCCTCCACCTGCACAGGAGATTGATCCTATCAGGATCTTGGTAACTATCCATAATGTTATGTGCTTCACATGAAAAGTGGTTCCATCAATTCAGAAGCTTGTTTATAAATTATTTTAAAAGCACATGGGCAGGCAGAGGAGTAGAAGAGGCATCTCTATCCCTCAGGAACTGCTGGCTCCTGTCCATGGGATTTTCACAGAGCACTCTTATCTCATTAAAATTCTGTTTTTTCATGAGCCATTAAATTATTTTCTGTGCATGGGAAGGGTTCATAGTGCTCTCAGCTCTGAGCAAAGGAACCCACTGAGGATGGCTGGAAGAAGTTGACGCAACACTTGGCCCCAGACAGAAAAAAGGGAGAACAAAGCCACCAACTCCATGGTACCCTCAAAGGAGATGCTGGAAACACCAAACTCAATGGCAGGATTTGGGGTCCCCAGGCAGACATCAGGCACGGCTCCCAGCTCTGGCTGACACGGAGTCTGAGGAGAAGCAGCAGCTTGTTTCTTGCAAAAGGAGCCCCTTCCTTGCCTTGCGTTTCACCAGCATTTTTGGATGAGCCCCCCGAGGAGGGAGCATACCCAGCTGCACTGCTCTGCATGTTCTCTTCAGCTGGGGGCCGGCAGTGTTGGACACAACCTGGGGCAGAAGGATCTGCCGCAGACTGAAAGCTTCTCTCCATCCCTTCTAGTCATCTCTTTTGCAGAGCCGAAGGCCCCTTCACAGTACCCTGGCACTGCAAAGCTCTCAGGGTAAAGCCAGTGTCTCCTCTTCAGCTGCTGGGGGTCCAGAAGTCTTCAGCCCTCTGGAAAAAGGAGTCTAAACACTACCCACTTGGAAAAGGCACAGGCTGGAGGAGTGCCTCTTCCCTAACCCCTACTCGAAAGGAGGATGCTGAAAGTCGCTCCCCTGTGCTGTCTGCCAGCCCCATGCAGGCTGTAGGCCACAGGACCTGTCAGTCCTCTTCCAATCCCCTTGTCAGCAGGTTGGTCTGTCACTCAGCCTTCAGCGTCCTGCCACCTTCCTCAAGCTGTGTGTTTTCACACCCGCAAAACTGCTCCCAGAAAAATATTTGAACAACTCCTTCTCAAAACACCAGGAGATTAATATGAGGCACGTGCAGTGCTGTGGAGACACCTCTCCTAGCACAGGGAGATGAGAAGGCAGCAGGAAGTCCCACACTACTAGTAGGTGCATCTTTATTTTTCAAAGCAGCTATGGCCAGGGCATGTCTCCCAGCTGCCACTCAGGAGATCACATTAAGATAAATACATATGCATAAACTAAATACATTATGCATAAATACATCAGCTGGATTGGACCTGTCCCACAGCCTGTGAGCTTAACATTGTCTTTATAGGTTCAGACAGGATCAGTCCCCAGGTAGGTGATGGAAGAGCTCTTCCCACCGGCTGCTCGGTGCAAGCCCCCCGGCAGCCCACGCAGAGTGCTGTGTGCTGCACACACGCCTGTCCGTGGCCACTCTGTCTCCCTTCCAGCTCTCTGCTCCCTCCTTCTGCCTTTTCCTTTCTGAGAGGTTGATGGTGGATCAAGAAGCACTTCTGATCAGCTTGTAATAAATGAAGCACAGCATTTTAGCTCCAAGAAACTTTGGAGGGACTCACGCAAGGCTAGAATTTGGCTTTCATTCCGAAAACCATGCTGCAGAAAAAACCCCTTTGAGATCACTTTACTATTATCTGGGTTACTCCTTCCCACCCTTTGGCAGGAGGCTACAGTGCCAGAAAGTGTCAAATTTACTCTCGCTATTGGGCCAAGAACATCCCTGGTACAAATTTATTGCTCTTAATAGGGCTGGGCCTTTAATTCCTAGCACATACTTGTGAAGAATTTTGGCTTGTCACTCAGGAGTAGGAATTATTTTCCTCTCTGCAGGTAGAGGCAGGTCCTCCTTTGGCTGAGGGCTCTGCACATCCCAAGAGGAGCATTACTGCAGTGCTTCCATAAAGGGGATTTGAAAACCCCATAAGCACCTGCCTGTGCTGAAAGCCAGAAGCAGAATGGCTGCTATTTAGCACATGGGATTTTTTTTCTGATTCCTTCCCTTTTTTATTGCTCTGCTACTAGTTGAAGTGCTACTGTGCGATCAGTCTGCTCCCTGTCCCCTGGGGAATTACACAAAGGAGTAAAGGGCTCCTACAGTGAAGATAGGGCACTTTTGCCATTAAAGTCACTAACAGCTGAAGCTGGGACTAAGGTTTCACAGCAGATTTTATGACTTCTTCCCATTTGTAAAGAGATCTGGTTTAAACGCTTGTCAGGCTCAGCTGGCTGGGGTTTCTGCCATGCTTCTCTGCACACAGTGCTGATGTTCTAACTGCTGCAAAAGCCACTCCTGGTGGCTCCCTGTCACTGGTCGGTCACCAATAACGGCAGCCCATTAAATGCTGTTCCCTCAGACAGGCTTACTGGCCACTGTAAGGAACCTGCCTCCTGCATTCCAGCTAACGCAGTGTCTGTAGGACAGATCTGGGCTCAATACAGATCTTTTCACATCACAAAAGCACCCGCCCCACATGTAGAAAAAAAATCAGTCTGAATGGAAGGAAAGAGCAGAGATGAGCACACTGCCAGCATGTGCCAAAAATCCTGCCAGCCCGTTGCTGTGTCACCTGCCATCTGCAGTGTCCCCGGCAGTGCAGTGTGGGAGAGATGAAGAGATGTCTCTGAGCAAACGCTTTTCTGCAACCCAGAGGGTGGCCAGGCCAGCAGCTCCGCTCATGGCTCTAAGATAAAACCCCAAAGGCTGAGCTCCAAACAGTCTCCCTGAGAGCACAAAGAGCAGTGCCCACTGAGGGATGCACTTCCCCCAGCTACATCTGGCCCCAGGTTCTCCTTTACTGGCATGACCAACTGCGGAGATTAGGTGGCTTCAAACAGCAGCAAAAGGCTCTGTCACTGCAGTCCCTTTTGGTAAGGGTGCCTCTGCACCCAGCTTGGCAGCAGAAGCCGTTGTCCACCACCACTAAACCTGATCCCAGTTTGCAGGAGATTCCCCTTTTGACACCTTTCCCAATAATACCAGTAACTTCCTCTTTCCCTGGGGGTTGTTACCCTGTGAAACCACCACTACCAACACACAGTGGCTTGCAAAGTCAGGTGAAAGAGGGGATTCTGTCTCAGTTGTTCACATTATTGAAATGTGAACAAGAGATGCAGATAAACAGCCATTGCTTTTCTCCTGCAAGGAACAAAACTCAGTCTCTGTGATCAAAAATCCTCTTTGGATTTCAGCTAATGGGTGCCCCAGCTTCATCAGATCTACAAAGGAGGATTTGTGACGTGGAAAAGCCCAAGTAAGAACATATGGGAGAATGAAAAATTATGAAAATTCAAATGTCTGCCTTTACCTCCCTGTCAAACTCCTCTGGACTCAGTCATTATGGAACATTTGTGGGTAAGTGAAATAAAAAGAGTCTCTATTCTTACAAAAGGAAATGATGCTTACAGGAGATGCTGTCATCCCAGGATGGGAGCTTGGCAGATCTGTCCCTTTCTCTAAAAATCCATTTCTGCTTTCTATGCTTTTGTGTGTCTAATGATGTTTTTGGGTATGTCTGAGAGTCTGCACAGACACTCAACAAACCATTTGCCTGAGGCCTCCATTTCATGGATACTATGTGAACTGGTCTCCAGCTAGATAAGGTTGCAGAGGTTAAATAGCTAGTTCCAGTACATAAAGTTTATATCCACTGCGCCCAGATGAAGCTTTTCCCTTGTTTTAAGTGCTTTTTTTTCTCTTCACGGGGAAGAGAAAGATGACTGCAGTCACATCCCAGCTTTACAATACAATCCCAGTTCAATGGCTATAACATACAAAATCCTTCCTGCTTTACAGAAAAACACCTGCACTTCCCTCCTGTAGCAGTGAGAGATGCTACTCGGCACGCAAGGGAGACTTGGCGCCTGTGCCTCAACAATCTGTTTGGCCTAACACACTGTCAGTTCCCTAACTGCTTTGCTTATATATACCAAATCAGGGTTTTCTTAAACGCATCTTCTCTAATTGATAATTACATTATGGACTTTGAACACTTGATTAACATTATTATTAGCTGGCATTAGAACATGATTTTATTTTCTGGTTCATCAGATGCAAAATTCTGAAAACACAATGAACATGCAAAGATAACACAGCTTCTACGACTTCTGTGACAGTGGGGATTTGGGGTAAGAGATGCAATCACTGCCCTGCCAGGGCAGGCAGCACTCGGCTTGGCAGCCACATGTGCAGCCTCCCAGGCTGACCACAGCACGTGCTGCTGCTTGCCCCATCGAGGCTCATGGAGGACAGGAGGAGAGCTGCAGTTATTACAGTGTATTTGTGCAAGAGTTAGGGGACAAAACCACAAATCTGAAGCGAATCTGGGCCCTTAGTTCTGCTACTCATAGAATAATTTGCTAGTGGGTTTTTTTGTTGTTGTTATGGAATGTCAGAACTAGATCACAATTATCTTCCCTATATTCACTGTTTGAAAATTCCTCCCTGCCTTTTTTTTCATATTTTATCCCTAATGGAAGGAACCTGCAGAATTGTAACTTGGAAAGGAGTGAACATCCCTTACAAAGTGAACTGTGTTTCACAACTGATCTTGTCTTCGTACCTTTGGAACAAGTAACATGTCACTCTCAAAATCCAAGGTCAGGTATCCTGGGGTTTTCTGTCTCAAGAAGCAGTGCTCCAGAACGCAAGGCACATTAGGTTCAACTTGTGGGTTGATGCAAAGCTGGACAGCAGAACCAAAGTAGCACAAACAACTTTAATCCTTGAGAACTGTACTTCTACTGTTCTCAACAGAGGACTGAATATGCTGTCATGGCCTTCGTTAGCCAAGGAAGCACATAGATCTCCCAAACACCCTTCAGCATTGCACTCCCTCTTTAAGCTTCTGGAACTCTGAACCTTTGCCTTGGAGACATGTTCTAAAGTTAGTCGACAATGACATGAACATGCGACAGAAATAAAAAATGAGCCTATCCCTTATTTTCTGTGACATCATACTGCATCATTTCTGTCTCCTCATGTTTCACTGTGGAAGACCTGTCGGACAGGAACAAGAACAAAATTGCTACTACGAGAGAGAAAGAAGAAGCTGAAGGCCTGGGAGGCTTCACTCTGGGCTGGGCCTGGATGGCTCCGCCAGACATAAGGGGCAGCAGCAATGAAAAACAAATTGAGACATCCCCATGGTATGCCTTCTTTCCACTGCCAACTTTAAAAATGACACTGATGTAATTATGTGAGCAGTCCAGGCAGGGGGGTGTAAGGCTCAACTGATGTTGTGAGCAAGCTGAATTTCTTTGATGCAAAGTTCTCTGATTACTATTATGGCTGGGAAAAGGGGTGTTTAAGAAATTAGGTCTGGAGGAGAACCACATTTGTCCAGAAAGTAGGCTGTGAATCTTACAAAAAAGGTATGATTTGTGAGAGTTCATTGCCTCAGGCCAGTTGGTAGTTCTGAGAGAATCCAGAAAGTGAAGAGGAATGAGAAAGAGACAAATCTCAGAGGCCTGGCAATCTTATACTTCAGCCTTCTAGAGAGATGAGCAAGGCTAGATGCAGTGGAGATCCAGAATCTGTCCCAAGAAATTGAGTTCTGAAAGTAATTTCCTTCCTTTCATCAAATCTATATACCAAAAAATGTCACTTCCCTCCTGATGTGACCTAGTTTTCTACCAGATTTCATAGAGAAGGTCTTTGGAAGCTTCTGCACTCGATGGTTGTTTGGCAGCTAGTGCCATCATTTATTCCTCCACCATGCCAAGAAATGCTGTCTGCTAAGTGCCAGCTGGGTATGTCCCAGGAGGAATGATTCCTCCAGGGGCTCACTAGTTTGGTGACTTTTCCCCACCTGCCATCTTGTCCTTATTTGCTCTAGTACAGAAACTGAGGAATTGTTAAACGACTCATGAGATAGTCAAGTCTAATCTGAGGAGCAACCTTGACTGAATCTGGACTGTCCTAATGACCACTTTCAGCCATCTCCTCCATGAAAAGTATTTTTCTTGATAATGAACGCTCTGTGCTCTGCACCAGGCGTATCTCAGAGCACTAGCTGTGCACCACTCTCCTCTGAAAACGGACCTGAGGAAGCAAAGAATTGCAAGGCAGGAAATGGCCACTTGGCCCAATGAGTCTGGCCCTTTAAGTTTATCTCAAACGCACCTCCTTGCTTTGTCTTTGCATCTGCAAATCTCCTTTCTCCTCATAAAAATGTCTAGCTGTCTCTTAAACCCATTCAAAGTATTTGCTTAAGTGACCTAACTTGGCAGCGACTCTATAGCGTTTGGGCTGGCCCGAGTGACATAATGCTGCTAGAATCCCCTGTTTATTTTTTATGTTGCCTGCAATCCTGGCATGCTGGGCTCGGCTGTAGCAGATAAACAAGTCCTGGAACCATCCACAGAAAACCCAGAGCTACCAGAAGTGGCAGTGCTGACTCAGCATCCAAAACACATCCCATGAAATAACTCCACAGCCAGCCTCTCCAGAGCTCGGGTAATGGTGCTTGTGGAAGAGCCATCTCTGGGTGGACGTCTGAACTGGCTTTAACCTGTTTTCAAAGGCACATGGGGATGTTTCTGCCACCTTCCTATTTTAACTTCTCTTTAATAAGCATATATGTCAGGTAGCTAATTTTTAACAGTTACAGTTAAATAGTAAAAAATTTGATACAATTTGATATAAATCCCATTCTCATAAGCATTTGAAAATGCTATTATTCCAATTTTGCAAATGAGAGCAGACCTTTAAAGCATGTGGAAACAGAATCAGCTTTTTAACGAGTTTTTTTTCCCCCCTCTAACTACTTTTTGTAGCATTTTAAATGACAGGGTTCCTGATGTAGCCCTTCTACAATCCGGAAATGACTATTGCTATTTGATTTTGTTTCATATATTTTGAGCATCAGTGATGTATTTTCTGTCTCATGTCGCTATCCAACTACAAGTCTGCGCCAATCTGTTTTTTTATCTTGTTCTTGGGTGCACCCATGCCTTGTAAGAGAGGAGACCAGATCCTGCTTTCCCCAGAAAGCTTAGTTCTAGCTCACTTCACTCCATCTATAACAAATTTTCTTTCCATTTTCCCATCTGACTCCTTCTACTGTGCAAGGCCTCTGTGCGTACTAGGTTGTGCAGAGTAAAGCTGCTTCTCCACCATCAGTCTGTGTACAGAATATTCTGTATTCAGAGAGATGTAGGCAAAGCTGCAAAAGACATTTCCCTGTTGAAGAGTAAATGCCAACTAACTTGTGAAAGCCTGGATGAGTATTTGCCATAGCCTCAAGCCATTTCTCAGAAACCACCTTTCATTTCATCCCGCATTTGGATTCCACATTCACTTTGTCCAGCCTCTTCCCCAGCCTGGCAAACAGCTAAAATTCACTCAACAGCTTGATATCAACTAATGCTATATCAAAGAAAGTCTAAGCCTCATTTAACTGTGCATAGGGGGATATGAAGGCTCTCACGAAGACTAACAATACGTAGCTGCCAGCCCTAAGCATCCCTCTCTGTAATGCCTAAGACCACGCAGCCCCAGCCTCGCCCTCCCCACACATCTTTCCCACAGTTCGAGAACTGCAGCTGGTGCCACCCTTTACACACAGCCCAGCCACCCCAGGATGCGCTGCTGCTCCCCTGCGTGCAGCTGGAGCTGCTAAGCCAACGGGCACCCAACTGAGGCTCCTACACTCATTTAGCTCATTAGACTCAGACAGCTGTAGATTACACTGAGAACAAGAGAGACAAACCTACTAGAGAAAACGGAAGAGAAGGCCCCAAGGATGCTGTGTTGTTGTATTGCTTCTCCTGTTTCCACACCACCATTTTTGGCTCGCTCCTCTGCATCTAAGTATTTCTAAGCAGAAATCTGATCTGCACATTTGGGTTCAAAACGGGCCAAGTTCCTGCTATAGCACTGCATGTGTTTGCTATCCAGATCCGCATGGGAAGGAAGCTGCCTTCCACAGCAGGGGATCTGAATACCTCCAGTGGATTTAAACATCTTGGTCTTTGTCATGGAGACCTGACCGTGCCTTCACATCCTGTGCAACCCAACTGCAATGGGCTAAAAGCGAGGGGGAGACTGGGAGAAGGGAACAGCCTTCACAGAACAGCAGGAAAATAAGGGAGGCAGACTGTGCCTGGTTGGTACGTGTTTTTTCCACTGGTGATGACAAATAAATCAGTGCCCCCGCTCATGTCCCCACGGGAGGTGTGTACAGCACAGCTGCTCTTTGGGCTCTGTTGCCTCATCATGGCACGTGTACGTTCTACCTACACCCCTGTCACAGCTGCTGTGAAATAAATCTCTTAACCCACTGAAGGTGGATTCCCCCATCATGTCATGGGGAGAGGTATTTTTACGGGGAGAGGAATGAGAGGATGGGAGGAAACAGGGCTTTGCAGCAAGAAATGTGCAGAACAATATTCAAAGTCACAGTCCTGCCTTGCCATCCAGATGTTTCTAGAAACGCCAAACCAGTGCATACCAAACTCAGGGCTTCTCATTCCCACCAGACAGGCACTGCATGAGGAAAGGATATGTGCGCTGTTTAACTTCATTTATTCCTTAGCAACCAAAAGCTCCCTGTATTTTCCCATCTTGGGGGCTTATGTGCGGATCCCCATTCAGTGACATTCTCCCACCATGAATGATTAAGGAATCTGAATTTTTAAAAATTGCCAGATCCCATTTCTATTCCTAAACACAGCCCTATAGAGAGATAAGCCTGGGAGGCCAAGGGATTTTAGTTAATGATCCCTTTTTACGGGGCCAAGAAGTAGTGCTATGAAAAGGAGGTCTGGAGCCATTTCTCCCCTCTGTGCCTGTACTTTGCAGAGACTTATGCAAACACTTTTCATGCTTTACCTGCTGTGCTGTGTTCACTAGGAAAGTAAGTTAGGCTCTTGCCCTGGGATGTATCCCACAGCCATGTTTCAGGTCTTGGAAGATATGTCCAACACTGGCCAGTGCTAATGGCAAGAGAGGATTAACATCATAATCCCTGTGCCAGCAGTAACATCCCAGCAAAGACAAGGCAGCGGGCAACTACCTCAAGGCAGAATCAAATCAAATACAAGGCTAGTTTGAACAGGCTCCTCCCAAGAGAGCTGCCTGTTGCCTTGTCTTCCCATTTCGGGACTGAATGGGATTTTGCCTCTCATCCACTAGTAATATACTTTTATCTGAATGAGGGCAAAGTGTGGAAGTGTAACCATTTAGTAAGGTCAGTGCTGTGCAGGACTTTCCTCACCTAACAGAGCTCTGGAGAACAGGTTTATTTGAGTAGTTTACTTCACGTGCCTGCAATATTGTCCTTCCTGCATGGGGCTGAAAGTACCTGTTTAAATTAATGCTTAGGACCAACTCAATGATCAGTCCACTACAAATAAGGTAGATGAGCTTCATTGTCTCATTATCTGTATTTTCCTGTGGGAGGAGGTGGTATTACAAACCATGGGGCAGGAGAAAACAGCCATGGAACATGGAATGTCCTTAGCACTGCTGCTTGACCCTAGAGCCTGCAGGCTTAGGGAAAGGGGACTGCCACCAGCAGAGCCAGCAGCTGGAATTCAACTGCCCCAGCAGGAACTGAAAACAAACGAACAGACTAACTGGAATATACCTTCCCCTGATCTCTCTGAATCAACACCATGCTATTTACAGTAGTGTATAATAATATTGAATCAAGATTTGCATGGGACAATTTCTATTCCACAGCACATGATAACTTTCCAATAACTTTTTTTTTCAGAGATGCAAAAACATTTACTTTAATGATAATGAAAATAAAGTCAGTAAAATCCCTTTGTCCTGTCGTTTTGATCAGATAAACCATATCTACCAACTGTTAGAAGGAGGATTAACTTGGGCTGACATTTTTTTTAAGGTACTATGTACTATGAGAAAAGCCCTGGGGCCAAAACATTTACAGGCCAGGTTTTAGTGTATGTTGATCTAATAGTTTCTCTGAAGAAAATGTCTTTAGACCTGGCAGGTGTGTATTGGTTTTCATTATTTCAAGTGTCTGCTAGCAAAGTTTTAATTAACGGGGTTGTACATAAAATATTTCCAGTGTTGTAAGAGTGAGGAACTCGGGAGCAGGTCATGGTAGACAGGGCTGTAGCAGTCTCGCCTGACTATCTTGGGGCCCTCAAGTTTGTGGGGCAAGATCTCCTCTGATAACCAAGTGTTCCTCTGATGCATTATTTGAAAGACCCCAGCCCTGCTCTGTCGGGTACTGCAGAAACTGTCTCTGCTGTGGACTAAGGGAAAGACAAGTGTAAGGAGATGGACAGACTTGGCTGAAGTCACCCAGCAGGGCTGGGGTGACCAGAACCAGGGACAGGCCCTCAGGTGCTCCAAGACCTACATAACCATCCTCAGCTGGTCGTCTGACTCTCTCCGTTCCTCTTGGGGAGATGCCCACTTTTGAGATCTATGGAAGAACAGGGAACAAGCTTAGCAAGCAGCTTGCCTGCTGCAAACATAACAGGAGAAAACACGACATTTGCTTTGGTTCTTATCAGAGACGTTGGACCATAAGAGATACGATTATTAGCAAAAACATAACGCTGGTGCTCCAGTCAGATAGCAGAGGAGATAGCTTATCTTATCAGCTTTTTTATGAAGGCTCCTTCACTTTTGCTATAATTTCCTGATAATATTATATACAGAATTGATAGCATTTTCTTTTTCCTGGACAGGTTTTTTTCACTTGCCCTTGTCTTAACATGTTGTCTTTTTTCATCTTCCAATAAGTGGATTTTCCCTCTGAAGTCCTCTGTTTGGCTGCTCTGGTTTTCTCTCTTTTAGATCCACTTCCTCCCAGTTTGGGGTTGTTTTGATTGCATTTTTTTTACAGTCCTTTGCCTTCTGTTGTTTCTCTTTCAACAGAGATGCTGATTTAGGGTGTAGGTTTTCCTACAGCACCAAGTGGGACAATTTGCACTTCATCCAAAACTCCATTCTTTATCTGATAAGCATTTATTTAACATGGATTGTAGAGTCCTTTGGTGTACTTGGGGAAGAGCAACTTCATGATTTAGCTTCTGTGCATTTCCACCGGATGATACCCCCAGGAGAGGTGGGTGTGTTCCCACTCTGCAGGTATGTGGCTAGCCAGAGCTCTCCTTTCCTTGTGCAATGGGACATGAGCTGGTAGACAACTGCACCTGGAGTCCAGGACTGTGCAAAACCAGTCGCTGGGCGGCATGACTACAATCCAGGAACAGAAAT
Organism: Syrrhaptes paradoxus; assembly: GCA_013400615.1. Lineage (NCBI taxonomy): Eukaryota > Metazoa > Chordata > Aves > Pterocliformes > Pteroclidae > Syrrhaptes > Syrrhaptes paradoxus. The sequence continues at coordinate 95,460 of VZTO01025567.1, forward strand.
TTCTCCTCTGTGTCCAAAGATCCACATGCCCTGTACATGTGGAATAGTCCCCCCAAATTCCTTCTTTCTCATCAGTATCACTGCTCTTGAATGTTCTCGTGTTTTCTTCTGTGAGTGTCCCCAGCTCAGCTCAGAGCTGTGCTGCTTGTGGCACTGGAATACGATTCCTCCGCAAGGTGCCCTGTTTAAAGCAGAACCCCATCACACTGCACTGTGTTCCTCTGCCACATGCTGAATGTTAATTAAAAATTTGCTTTTATTAAATTACATAAAATTAAATTAATCGGCAAGCATCAAAGAGCTCTCTGGTGACCTGCTTGCAAAGGCAGGTTTCTTGAACAGTTCCTGCTTTAGGCTCATTTTTTTTAGCATTAGACTTTACGACTCTCAGAATGTAAAAGCACCTTCATGCAAACAAAAATTAGGCCCTAAATTATGAAGTGCTGATCCCGTACCACTAAAATTAGTGAGAGATTAGTCACTAGTTTCAAAGGGCATAGGGTCAGGCTCTACCAGAAAAACACAGCCACCCTCAATTTATTGAGCACGTTTTCATGGGACAGCCTTTAAGATGCAGTGAAGATCTCGATATGGCCAAATTAAATGGTATGTAGAAACCCCCCCTTTAAAAACATCTGTATTCTCCTTATCGTGCCATGCAAGTCAAGCTGAAAATTTGGGTCGTTACCATGCAGATTATAACTAATTTCATACATATGATTTTGAAAGAGATCACTTTACAGGGCCTTTGCACAGGGATTACTTGCAATCCTCCTTGAGGGGTGATCTCAAAAGTTTTTTCTCAGTATGATAGATTGATTTTTCTTTTGGCCATTTGGGATGATTAAAGCAGAGATCTTGACAGGTCCTCCTACAAAGGGTCAAGTCCTGCTCCTGGAAAGATGGGAGTTGGCATCTGGTAGCCTGAAACTGGGACAGGCATTTTAAAATCCAAACACTTGGCCACGGCATTAATTCAAAAGGTCTGGATGGGACTGTGTTTTTCTGCCCGTGTGGTTCTCATATGCACTGTTTCCAGGAGTTGTCCTTCCTAGAATAAAATAAATTTCTGAGTGATGCTGTTTGGGTGCCCTCAGAGTATCTCAGCATGAGTACACAATATTGTCTTAAATAATTTTTAATTCCTTCTCTTCCGTGGTGTATATTAACACCTTGTGTACACTCCTCTGGCAGACTGGCCTCTGGATTTACAGCCTGGCAAGAGGCTGCATCATTGTGCTCATTAGGGAACTAATAGCTTGGTACTTTGTTGTATTATCCTTAATTTTCATCAGTATATGCTTTAATGATTTTTCCTGATATCCAGATACATCATACAGCCTGTGTGAGTCCTACACTTGTGGCAAAGTGAGCATTAACTGAAAAACAGAGAGAAGGATTTTTTTTTCCTGATCAACTGAGTTTCTCATTTATAAAACAGAAAAGGGACAGGCCTTCCCCAGGAGAAGAGATGGGCTATTCTGTTGTAAAGGCTGGTGGTGCCTGAGCACTGCACTTCCCAGTCCAGGCTGCTTCCTTCTTCATTCCAGAAAAACCACACAGCCCTCAAAAGCTTGAATTTGTCAGTGGATGTGGTTCTCCACAAATACTGGTTTTGTTTGTGATGCTGTAATACTGGATCATTTTGGCAGTGTTTCATATGAAGGTCCCATTTATAAATGGCTTCTAAAGGGGGTGTAAATGCTTAAAACTACACTTTTTATACATATAAGTAGGATATATTATAGATTATGACCAGATGAGAGGAAGATGTCACAGAATGTTTTGAAGGCCCTCTTGGACCCTGTAGCAATCACTAACAATCAACTGCCCTATTTGTCATTTAGTAACAGCTTACATTGTGTAAGTAGAAAATACAAAATACAACCAGCTTTTCTTTTTGGTGATAATATTGCAGCCTGAGGGATCCTCTTCTAATTTGCTGGATCCCCTCAAAGACGCCAAGATACACAAATAGGAACAATAACTCTGACCCATTTCCCTTTCACAGCCTAAATCTTAACCATGAAGCAAATGAACTCTGACACAACAAACAGTTTGGGGGCTTTTTTCTGCCACTGTCAAAAGTCCAGGTAACCTGGAACACATAGTTCAAAACTGACTTATTAACATTTACAGACAGGTCTGAGACATTCATACATTTCCTGGTTTGAAAGTGCAAGAAGAACATGAAGGGGACAGCTGAAGCTAAATGCACATCCTCTAGCTGTTAAATAAGGTCAAAAGTATTTATTTACCTGATAGTGATGCAACACCACAACCTCCTAATACAAACTGAACTCCAAATCCCTTTTCACTGAACAAATGGTGGGAGAGGGAAGCACTACTTGGTGGCAGAAGAACCCAGCAGTAATGGTGTTGACACTGGCTGGGCCAGCTGCCTGCTCTACGGGGCAAAGATGCTGCAAGTCTTGGTGTGAAAACACACCCACAGGAACCCTGCACGTCCGTGGTATTTCAGTCTCCAGTGAAAGCAGAATCACTTTGACTCAGCTGCAGAAGCACTCAGGAGTTGTGTGGGAGTCCCCCAGAACACCTAACAAATCACGGAATAACAAAGGGAATTAAAAGGTGGTAATATGATACAGTATTTAAGAACGTGGATTAAATATTGAATTAAGCCCTACTCCCCATTCAGCCTACAGCCAGTCCCTTCTTTGCTATAACATGGCACCGGGGGCCAAATTCTGCTCCTGCATTAATGGGAATGATGAGGAATTGCAAGAGGGTTATGTCAGAACATGCCTGGGATGGCAAGAGGAGCCTGAAGCCAGGGCAGTACTGCGGTCAGGGCATGCCCAGGAGGGAATGGGGTGATCGGGTCTCCTGACACAGTTGTCAGTGTAGGCAGACAGGCCCTAATTGGGCTGATCTGATTGCTTTTTCCAAAAGCTTTGAACTTTGCACAGGATGCCTTGGGCCTGCAGGAGCTGCTGCTCTGGTGGGGAATTAGCACAATGGCTGGGCTGACCTTCCCCCACCCCCGCCGCCAATTGAATGTTATTATCTATCGGGCACTGGTTCAGTGATGAATGACTGACAGGTGTGATCAGCTGATGGGAATGGCTGCGGATGGGACACATACACTGCAATTGTACCAGACCATAATGTATTCTGCAATCGGGAAAAGATAAAGCTTGTAAAACATTTGTTTTAAGTCTTAAGATATCAAATTCCTTGTAACTATGGGCTTCCTAAAACTGGCTCTGGTAATTACAAGTGTTGAGCCATGAATAATTTCATGCTAGGAGGTGCATTAATTTTAACCTCCTCCCGCCCCCTCCAGACGTTGTGAAAGCACAGTACCAGTGAGGACAAGTTTATGATCTTATCCAGGACAACTGGTGCAATAATATGAAATGAAAACCAAGACAAAAATGTCATTGTCTGCACACTCTGCACAAAGGGATCCTGCAGAAAGCTCCCTTTGCAGCCTGAGAGCAGGAGTGCTCCAAAGGTGTGAGCGAGATTTATGGAGCCTTTCCAAGCACATGGCTCAGACCCTGCCAGATCCGGCCGTCAGCAGCCTGGTGTTTAGGGATCATTTCAAGGGACAGGGAGGAGTTTTGACATCATTGTACCTGTGATGGTTTGCATTTTAAATCTTCAACCATACTTTCACAAAAATCCACTGAGCCCTGGGACCAGGTTGATCCAGACACAGCATGCTTGGTCCCAAAAGAATTACCCTGCAGTCTGGAGTACTGAGGTTTATAATCTCACTGTCATTTAAATTCAAGGCAGTGGCATAAGGATCTGTTTGGCAAGCTCTCCCTGCTTAACATCTACACATGTTTCTGTCTGTTCACATTTACAGCAGCAATACTGTAGTTTCACAGCTCACTCAGAAGTTACACCTCAGTCAGAGAGGAAACAGGCAAGTCTGGCTGGAGGAAAGATCAGAGATTTCTATCTTGGGCAGGGCACCCCACAGCATATTTACCGTTCAGGCTGTGTCAGAGGCTGCACTGTCAACACCATTCTCAAGAAGGATGTATAATACAGATGTTAAACACCAATTATCCCACTAAAGTTCAGGCAAAGTTAAACAACGGCAAGGGTGTGATACTGAACAGGGAACAAATCAGTGATGATATTCTCTCCCTACCATTCTCAGGTGTCCCTGTGGTAGCTCATCAGACTGTGTGTTGTTAAAGCAAGGCGTGATTGGGAAGTAAAAAATTGTCTTGATGTAGCATTTGGAAGCCTTGGCGTTTGCTTCACAACCTCGGTGCTGACGTGCTGACAATGTCATTCTCAGTTTCTTCTCAGTCCCTTTGGACTGAGCTAAACACTTTGAGCTAATATATAAGCAGTCCTGATTTATAGTGAGACATGACAATTTAGAAGTCATTAAAGTTGTTTGGCTGCATAAGGTAGAATTTAGCTTCCACATCTCATCTATGACCCTGAAAACTAAAATATTTGGGCACATTAATGATTGCACCCTATTTTCCTTTATTACAGTGCTGAAGCCAGCTAGAAGCTTATTTTCTTGGGATTTTTCGTGCTTCCTTTTTACCCTTTAAGAAAAAAGTACCAGTGTGCCGCTATTACTAGGATGACGTTTTCCCCTGGAAATCAAAGCACAACGAAAACTCTTTATCAGTTTCCCCATTCTCTTCAGAAAGCTGTGGTAGCAGATGCTTTAAACTCTCTTGTGGGTGAAGGGGAAAGGTTGGATTACTGAAAAAACAAGGCAGGCTTCAGACTGTGGAGGAGGCATTAGGAACTGCTTAGGATCTCAAACCTGCAACACCTTGAACCCATCACCAGCCAGAACCATGATGGATGGGAGAGGATAAAGGGCAGTCTAGCTGACCCATGATGCCTTCCAGTGCCCTCCAAGAAACGAGAAGAAAAGAGATTCTTATCACTCTGTGAAAGAACAGAGGGGAAAATTATCATTAAAATGCCTTCCTAATAAAACTAACAAACAGGGGCTTTTTTTCTTTCAAACGCCATTCTCTTATCCCTTCCCTACAAGCTTCAAGATGGCCATGACTTGAAGAATTTTAGTCTTTGGGTGAACCTTTCCTAAGTAGAGGTCACATCCTTCTGCCTAGACTTTAGTTTTGTCAGTCAGCCTTCTTTGAAAACCTCAAGAAAATAAATAATTTTTGGTATATCTTTACAGTTATTAGTACATAGAATCACTATGTGGAATTATGCCAATACACAGAATTATTATATGTAATAAATTTTCTGTATTTTTGAGTTTGAATTCACATCCCACATCACCTGCCAGAGAATCACTGATGAAACTTAATGAGTCACTTTATTTCTCTGTTTGCTTTAGGTCTGAGAATCTTGCTGTCTCCTTGGTAAAGTGCTCTAGGATGACATCAAATAGTGGAGAAGTTGGGTGTGTTATGGAAACCAAGGCAATTACAGACCTTGTAGCAAAGAACTTACCGTATAAAGCTGGCCGTGGAAAGTTAATTTCCTATGATTGTTTTCCCCCCATAGATATTTGCAGCCTGGCACTCACAGTCCACTGAAACGTGTCCATTTTCCCCTCCAACTCTCCCATGTCCAGCTTTTCCTTTGCCTCTACCCAGCATCATCCTGCACGCCAGGACCACCACTCCTCCTCGTGCTCCAAATGTCTCCCAGTCCCTCTCCTGCTCATAGCTCTTGGGGAGAAGCTAGTCTCTGTCTCTCTGCTCTGTTCCCAGAGCCCATCCTTCTCAACCTCTCTCTCCCTCTCTGGTACTGTCCCTCTCAATTTCCATAGGCAGTCTTTGAACTGAGTACAAATAAGTTCAAAAGCCAAAGAGCAGGAATTTCTATGGATATGCAAGTACGTTACAAGCTGGTATCTGTGGTTTCCTAACATCCAGTGCCCTGTAATCCAAAGTCTTATGAAGTCTTCTGGCTCAAATTCCACCTGTGCAACAGGTTCCTCATTAGGCAGACACCACAACTCCATGAAAAACAGTCTCTAGGAACTGAATCCCAAATCCAAGATTCATTATCCACCTGTCCTAGTATTTGGTCATATATTAAACACTTCAAAACATTTGTTTTTTTGAAACCAGCCCTTCACTTCAATATTTGTTTTAGGTTGTCAGCATCATGCTAATCCCCACAGACCTTCAGAATTTTTTCTGCAAGTCAGTGACTACATCCAAGGTGTCTGGGTGGGAGAAGCAAGGACAGATACATTAATTCAGAACAAAGGAAATCCCCACTGTTCCATGGCTGAGCTATCATTTATTAAGGTATCCTGAAACTCCCCATACAAGCAACAGAGCCTTTGCCTTAGCCACCCCCACCATTGTGCTGCCCAGGCTCCCTCAAGAGTATTGCCTGAAACAGATCTTACCCTGTTAGGAAATCAGAGCTCAACGTCCTTGAAAACCCACCTAATTCTACAGGAAAAAAAGGCTTTTTTTGCTAAACACACTCATATGTAGTAAATAGGTGAGACCTGCTCTCTGCTTCTGTGTCAGAATGGACATGCAACTCTCTGACCCAGCAAACTCCTACTAATTGAAAAGCTCTTCCCCCTCATCCTGTTAATCCTTCTTCCTTTTCATGCTCTTCAAACTGAGGTTCAAGGTGTATTTTCAAAGCAAATTACCAGTCTTACTACACAACTGCTTCATGAGAACATGGTCCTGTGCCCCCAGCAGCACAGCCATGTTTGTGCCTCTCCCAGCCAGCCAAAGACATTTACAGAGCTCATGGGAATTTTTAGGAGTCGGATCTTCCCAGAAGTGTCATGATGCTGCAACTGTACTTTTGCATCATATCTTCCTGATGGTCTTAGGGGCTCTCAGGACAAGGCTGCAAAGCTTAGTGGGTCTCAGAGCTCTCTGTTCAGTGTCCAGCTACAGTACACCTTGCAGGGTTTGAAGTTCTGGATAACTGGAATCAAGAAATGGTAAGTGGAAATTCAGCTGTTACAGCCTGACAACACACCCACACACTGCAGCACAGCTGGGGGCTAAAGCGCACACAAGTCTCTTTCCCTCTTCCCTGAAGGCTGCATGTGTGATCTGGAGCAGGAGGGCTTTAAAACTGGGGCTTTTTAGGTTAATACTAGGGTTCTGGGTGTTTTGGGAAGTCACACATATCTGTGGTCCTTTTCTGAATCCTTTGGCAGCAGCATTGTCTCAAGGCCAGGACCTGCTGAACAGCCAGTGCGGAAATAATGTCAGGCAGAAGGGATGTCAACACAGACACTAGGGCCCTTTTTTTGGCTACGGAGCTGGGAATGTTTCCCAAAAGCTGCTGTGATGTGGTGTCCCAGACTTTGCCTACCCCGGGACATCGTTTTAGCACAAGGAACTGGCTTTGGATATTGAAAAAAAATCAGGTCACATAGACATGTTGGCAAAAAACTTAGTTACATGTAGCTAAACCACCAGAAAAAGGCTCTTTTGCCTCTGTCCATCACCCAGCACCTCAGCCTAGGCGTGACAGCCCCTCAACCTGGGAGAGCTGCTCCAGAGAGCCAGGGCAGAGCAGCCAACCATCAGACACTATAAAAATGTGTGATCTCCTGAGTGCCATCACACAACTCAAGCCTTTAAAAGAGACTTGCTGCTAAGTGCCCAACTTACTGAAACGCTCCAGATCACTTCTAAACCTTGGCTCTTCTCCTCCAGAGCCTGCCAAGTTCCCATGATCACCAAACGGGGGGTAGTTTGTAACCTTTCTCCATTAAGGGTTTATTCCTAATCCTGTCGGTTCCTATCTCACAATGACATAGCTCGGATCCCCCAAACATTCCAGTAATTCCTCCCTTTTGAGCCAGCAGACGTGGAGCTTCCTTGGCAAGCAGGCGTCCCGCATTCCTGGACTCACTTCCCAAGCTGTCTTGCCCACTCCTCAGGAATGGCTCCCCACAGGGACTTATTTCCTTAAGGATGAGATGTTTTCATACCCTGGCAAGTTTCCCACTTCCTATCATCACACGTATCCTGCGCAAAGAGGGAGCAGAGAAGCGTGGGTTTCTTCTCGGTTGTTGTGAGAGCCCGGACACTGCAGCATGACAAGCAGGTGCTTGCAGAGTGTGCGGTCCCTTTCTCTGACCTGGGACACCACTGGAGGGTGGCTAGGGGCCTTGGGGCAAACTCTACCTGAGGAATGACAAAACACAGGGAAGAGCTTTTCAGAAGTGACACATTAAACTCAATGGACTCCCAAGAGGTACTCCCAGGTTTACGGCAGAGACAAGATTCCCAGCAGTTATCAGCACTGAGAAAGCCCGTGAAGTATAAGGCAGCCTCACATGCATGAGCTCTGCTGCTACACAAGGACATCACACTTTCTAAGCACTTTTCTAGATCAAGCTCACACGAGAGAGTCTGACCATAAGCTTTTCTCCAGGAACAGTTGCCAAGATGTATCTGTGCTGAATTCGCCACCCTGTGTGTTGTGTTGCTTTTTACCTTGGTGCATAAATGCACAGCCCAGAACAGCAGCACTCCAGTCCTCCTGGGATCTCTCCCAGAGGGAACCAGTGCAGGGCCTCCAACACAGACTGACCAGCTCTCCCCGACTGCCCAGAATCACATTGCCAGCCTCTCACTCACATAGCTCCTCTCCTCTCTCCAGAGAATTGAGACCTGTGAAATTCCCTCCCTTTGTGGCTCTAGCTGCCACTTTCTTTATGAGCCAGAGACAACCTAAAAATAACAGAATTTTTTTCAGGCATTTTTACCAACACATGATGCACAGAGCTGGATACAAGCTAAACACAAACTGCTGGGCTGGTTGTTACAGGTCATCAGCCAACAGGCTGCGTGTTTAATTTCTGTCTCCAAATGCTGTTAGGTACTTGGTTTCTCATTTTCTTTCCATTGATGGGCTCCTCAGGTGCTGCCAGCACTAAAATATATTTCTGTATGAATTCCAGTTTATTTAGGAAATAAATAAACTCACTTCCCATTGCTAAGAGGCCTGGTGTTAAGAGGGAAGGGGGGGGCGCTGCTTAATTCCTATTCTACCAGCCCAAGCCTGCAGGAAGCATTCAGCCGACACCGCCTTGCACCACCCGTTTGCACGACGTTACTGTGAGTCAGAAGCGGGAGCGCCGCAGGTACCCCCGCGGCCCCTGCCCCGCTCTGTCCCCGCTGCCCAGCCGCCGCCGCCGGGGTGTCGCAGCTCGCGGGGACCTCTAGCGGGGAAACCCCGCGGCACAGCGGCGGGACGCCGCTCCCCGCCCGGCCCCCGGCTCTTCCGTGGAAGACAGAGCGCTGCCTGGGTCACCGGACACACGGGCTGCCTCTGCCTCCGTCCCTCTGGGCGCTGGGAGGCCAGGAGGGTTGTTTTTGGAGAGCTGCTGCCAATAATGGCGTTTTCCCCATTTTCACAGAAAAATCTCCACTGTAGATATAGTTTCAGGTCCCCTGCCCTCTTGTACTGCTTCAAACACAACCTTTAATTAATTCTGTCAGAATTTTAAGGCAACTATATAGGAAGATAATGTAAAAAGCATTAAAATTTCCCAGTATCTCTGCTGAGGAAGAACTTGGCAGCTGTAACCACGCAGCGTGCCAGATTCCCTCTCCCGGTCCAGCCCCACGGGCCCCAAGAGCCGCTGTCCAAGCACAAATACGAGCAGTGCTGGACCCAGCGTCTAAAAGTTCAGAAGGCCAAAGCTGTTAATCTGCACAGTGCGGTGGGTAAGTCAGCATGTGCGTCGCCCTGAGGAGCACCCAAATCCCGGCAGCAGCACGGCAAGCCAAGCAGAAGGCTGAGGGCAGAAAGATGTACAAGTCTGCTGGCCAGAGCAGATGCTGTACAGTCGGTATTCAAGAAGCTGTCATTGCTGGAGGAGCCCAAAACACAGACGACCCTGAGACAGCCTTCTGTTCTACACAGATAGGGTGTGAAAGTTGTTCTTAATGTCTGAGAAACAGGATGATGCAGGACACTGCGAAAGAGCTGAGGAGTTCTCCCGGGGAGAAGAAGCCATGCAGGTTTGCACTTTGTTAGTATGCATCTGGCCAGAACCCCTGGGGACCTGCAATTTCTTTCCCAAAAGGGGAGAGGTGAACACCCCTGTGTGGCTGGGAGAGAGAGCGTGCTTGCTTCTGACACTGGCTGTATGTACACCCCTGTGGCGGAGCAGCCAGGGTCCCTGTGAAAATGAGAGGCTGGGAGCCGAGACTTTTGATGCTGAGGAGCTGCTGGGAGCTTGCTCTACTCAGACGCTTTGGTTTCCTCAACTTGAAAACAAGGTAGCAATATGTGACCTGCAAGGGTGTCACTAGCACTGCAGATCTTTGAGGTCCCTGAGAGAGAAGTGCTGGATAAATGCAACCTATTAAAAATGCAGTTTTGTCCTTGCCAATTCTATTCTGCTTCAAGGAAAGGGGCTTTTGCAATGACAGCTGGGATGAGCTGGTTTTGACAAGTCAGAGTATGTAGAATTTGATGGAAGATTTAAGCGAAACAAGACTACAAGACTAAGAGGGAGTACGGTGCTTTTACCTTCCATGCCCAGGTGCTTTATCTCCCTTTGCAACAACAAAGGTGCACTAAAGAGTCAAGAAACCCACGCTGGATTTCAGCAAGGTACCCGCAAGTCCAGGAGAACACATGGAATATGCTTGCTCAGATAAATAATCCAATTTATTCTCCCACTGGGTTTCTTGCTGGACCAGCCTGGAACTGAGCCAACCATGTCCTGACTGATTTCCTCAGCTCTTGTAACTCACTCACCTGTAACAGTTTTCAGGTAGTACACTTATTGCAAGGCAGATTCTCACACCTTCCTGCCACTTTCCAGAATTATTTTTCTTGCTGCTAAAAATTCTGCTGCTTTTATTTTAATTTTATGCAGAAAGTGGAAGTTTCCTCCAAGTTTGATTACCCCTCACACACCTCCATGGGAGCTGCACAAAGCCACGCAGGGCCAACTGAAAGACCTTCCTTCCCTGCTCCAACGTAGGTCTTTGTCACAGTCAAAAGCCTGGTTTACAATATGCCATTTAAAATAAAAAATTGTGCCAAATAATTCTGGGGCTTGAAGCAAAGCCAAGATATTGGATGTGCCCAGGGAAGTTGCAACAATCTGTTTTTGAAGGGGACAAGGGGGTTTTTTAGTTTGAAAACCTTTTTCTTGGAAACTTATCTGCCTCACCAGCCTAGGGACGAAAATCTGCACCTAAAGACAAGACCCAGCAATGTGGGTGTGTGCATAATGACTGCCCTGGACAAACTATGGGCAAAGCCGCACATGGAGATTTTCCCTGCGGTATCTTGGGGAATGCTGCTGAGAGTCGGCCCTCAGACGGGCTCTGCCTCACGGACCAGAAGAAAGGAGCTGGGAGGAGAGTCCGAAAGCACAGCACCCGTCCCAATGCACTATGAAAAGCTACGCTGGATGCACCCATTGGTTGCAGGGCTCTGCTGACAAGTGCCGGCGTGCGCTTCAGCCTGCTCACGCACACGGGGGAAAACATTCAAAAAGTTCTCCTGATTTTATAGCATCAGCTGACATCCGGGGCCACAACCTGCTCCAGTGGAGCTAAGGCAGAAGAGAAAGGAGATTTTGTCAATGTGTTAACTTTTAGTTAAATCTTAATGCCTTAATTAAAGCAAGGAGGGCTTAATTAAGGACTTAACTTAAATTTAATACTTTAATGGGACTAAAGACTTTAATTTATCACTGGACCGAAAATGAAAAAAAGCACAAGAGCTTGCTCTGAGACACACATATGCACACCAGACAATTATGAAAGAATCCTGGGGTGTCAGGTTCATCAGTCAGAGCGTGTGGTGCACAAGGGGGAATCTGCGGCTGTTCACATTTCCATGTTACCTGCCTGAAGCATAAGCACAGCTTGAGACCATCGCATTAAAAGGTATGTGGTACCTTTGCCTCTTTCCAAAGATGTTTTTCTAAGCTGATGAAGCCCTATTTCTGGGCTGTACAACTCACACTGCAGTGTCAGCCCAGGGATGAGGCTGGAGGTGTCCTGGTGCACCTGCAAACGCCCAGGCTCTGAGCCTGCGAGCTGCCGTTTCGGGATGTTGTGTGACTGAAGATGCCCCATCACTGGCATGCGGCCCCCAGCTCCCTGAGGACCAGCCAGCCCTGCCCTGTGCTATTGCAGCGACAGGAGAGCTGCAAGGCATTTGGCTGTCTTTTGAAGGCCAAGTTTTCATGGGGCTCAGAGCTCAGCACCACCCATCTTCCTCAGACAAAATGTTTATCTGCTTTTTGGTGTTTCATGTGACTGGGAAATACAAACCCGAGACATCTTTTCAAGTGTACTAGCATTACACAGGGATGTTTGTGCCACAGGTAAGTGGCACAAGACACTTCTAACTGCAGCTTCTGAAAGAGTCACCACACACACTGATCTTTCAGAGGAACTATTTCCAATCATTTGACTTTTCAAAGCTTGTAATCCACTGCATCAATTAATGTAGTTATCTAAACAGGAATCAGGACTATTGACAAGCACGAGAAAATCTACCCTTTTACATTTCCTTACACTGTGGTTTTGCCCTGTGGTATTTTCAGCAATTGATCTTGAAAATCTTCTGAAAGGTCAGTAGGTATTATTGCAATTTTACCAGCAAAGAAGTTGAGGTATGGATAGGGCAGTAAATGACTAATCCAAGATCAGACAGTGACCTCACAGATATTTTGAAGACCCTTCCCCACCAGGCAGTGTGCAGCTGCACTCCTTTGAAGGGGACTGAAGCTTAAAAAGAGCCTTAGGTTCAGAAAACGCAGCCACTCTCCTGGGTGTAACGTGATACTAGATGGAGCTTGGCATTTTGGTCAGACTGTCATTTCTTCAAACAAAAATCTGCCCAGTCTATGGAGAAAGGACACATATGTTTCCTATAACGAGACTGTACGTTATTTTTTATATACATAGGAAGACTGTAATATCTGAGAAGACTAATTTCTTGCTATCCATTCATATCTGCAATTCTCTGTGGAGTCACATGGGCCTAATATGTTAACTCCATCAGACACATGGAGGGCCACAGCTTCATCTCTGTCTAAGGAGCACACAGTGCAGCAGGACCACTGGGTCGGGATGCTGATGCTGGTCCCTGTTTCTCTGCCCGCCTTCATCAGGAGATGAGCAGTCCCCCAGCAACCTCAGCAAGGCTTTCAGCAGTTATCCACTGCCAGCGGTGAGAGCACAGCTGGGAGCAGTGAGGCAGGGCGCAGGCAGCCTAGATGCATCCCCTGTGCTGGTTTGCTACAGAGACACCAACGCCCAGCAACCCTCAGGAGCTCTGGGTGACTTTGCTGCCCCCAGGGATGTGCATACCCATGTACAAAGTACAGACAGTGTTTGGGGGGTCCAAACAGCAAATGCTCCCCAAAACCATGTTAGCAATTTCTCCCATAAATCAAGAAGCCGTGATGGGTTCTGCCTGACAGCACCCCTGGCCGGGATGCGAGGAGAACGGCTCTCCCAGCACACCTCGCCTGCTGAGTCTGCATGCTCCACCCGTGGAGGCAGCCTGGGGGTGAGGGGCTGGGGACTTGCCCCATGCGCTAGAAGTAATTATTCCACTTTGATTCTTGCTCATCTCTGGCCCATGAAATCAAGGCCAAACTCCAGAGCATGTGTGGGGGGTGAGGAGATGGAAGGTGGGCCCAAACCGCCTTAACTGGTTCCACAGAGCTGCTGTTTTCCTCAGCGAGCAAGCCAGAACAATGTCATCTCAATACCCCGCGCTAATCTAGGGGAAACTGAGCGTGACCGACTTCACGCATGACAGCCTGGAAGCCAAGCATGGGAGGTCAGCACCAGCCTCGCTCCGAGCTCCCTCGCAGCCGGCTTGGAGAGACGAGGCACATGAACAGCCGTGTCCCGTCCCAGCGCCTCGTCACTCTCAGCATCCACTGCCACTGGGCTTGTCCATTGCCCTGAGACCCCAGTCCCCGTGCTGACAGCCTGGCTGGGCTTCCAGAGTCCCAGCTACCCACCAACAAGAGAGGTCGGTGCACATTTCAGGCATGCTGTCATTAACAAATGAGGCACAGCGCTTGATTAATTCCACAGGTTTCTTCCATTAGGAGCCACTACATCATTGCTACGCGAGAGCCTTCCTCCCCTCAGCACTGACCTTCCTCCCACAGCTCGCCCATTTCCCTCGGCTGTGGAAGTTATTACAGACTGGTTATTTGAAAGACCTGGAAACCAGGGCAGCCGCTGCTTCCTTTCATCTCCAGCTCTGCTGCTCCTCACTCCTTGGCAGTTTGGAAGGATGGTGGAAGTAATTAATGGCTGGGGAGGGTAGGAGGAGGTGCTCCTAAGAGTGGAGTCAAAAATTTCTCTTGACAATGACCACATGTCTGAGGCTCAGCTACTAGTTCACCTGACAGCAATAAGGGTCTAATAGTCATTAGTCACAACCACAGACACGGTCCATGCACTTCTCCACACTCTTTTTTTTCTACAAGGAAGGCTGAAAATAAAACAGCATCAGCCACCCCAGCACTTTCCACCACCTTTTGTCATCTTGCAGGGAAATGACCAGGGAACTGATAGCTCAGAGAGCTTTGTCAGCATCCCTGGCCAAAGGCAGGGAGGAATCTTCAAGCAGAAAAGTATAGCAGATAAAACAAGATTTAAAAAACTCAACTAAGATCCACCAGAAAATGTGGCAGCTGGGAATGGACAGAGAATACTCAGAGGGAATTCAAGCTGATCGCTATGGAAAGCTTGTGTGACCTGATCCCATGTGGTTTTCAGCTCCCTGTTTACTCTTTCTGCAAGAGACCCTCTCTTCCTCAGCAGCGTCTCCCAAACATCCCTGCCTTTAATTTGTCTCTGCACCTGATGTTGGGTTATCTAAGGACTTACTTTCAAAGAACTTTCTTCCTGGGTTGCAAGCTAAAGGCGTGAAAATAAAGTGGTCATACCCTGGCCCAAAACCAAGCAGGGAGCTTGGCTCTGCAACACTGTGTTCAGGGCAGTGGGGAGGGTTAGACCCCAGCCCCTGACTCCCAGCCTCGCGCCTGCTCTGGATGGGATGCTGAGGCTTGGGAAGCCCGCGTACTGCTCTCCCGGCTGATTTTCCCACCCGCTCACACATGATAATATCTGAGGTTTTGGCTCAGAGTCACTTGTAATTAGAACAAAATTGGCAACTTTCTGAGGCTAAACTCCAGATGAAATTGGTTATGAATGAAAAAATAAAAGAGAAAGAGTGCTACAAAGTGGAAATGATACATCTGAGAGCTGATCAGGATCTAGAAGAGCAGCACGGGAATGCTAATGGTCCTCCATGGAGAATTTGGATATTGGACTGAGTGCAAAACCAAAACATTTTGAAACATAGGCAGGAAGGGAGTGCGGTTCTGGATCTTGGCAGCCAGTCTGCTTGACAAACTGTCCTGCAGCCACAAGCCATGGAGAAAACCTAGGGCACTGTGCCTGTCCTAGACCTACTGACTCTGCAAGGCCAGTGACTAAGGTACAAACCTGGCATCTGAGCCTTGCCCATCTGTCAGCTTGGTATTGTCACCCAAGCGCACTGGCAAGGAGCAAGCAGACTCACTGGCAGGGCTCTGCAGAGATCCCCCCGGGACCTTCCAGCCTCTCTTGCCATGGGGCTGCTTTCCTGTGTCAGCTGGATTTGGGACTCTCAAAAGCCTTCTGGAGCAGAGGCTGCAGCTTTTCTTTTCTGAGAACTCTCCGGATTTTCTATTTTATAACACCCTGGATCACCTATCCTCTCATATCTCTGCCAAACAAATTAATCCTGCGGTCCCCATTTTTCAACAGGAACACAGGGGCATAACAAATCACAGCAGCCAGCCCAGGGCCAGACACGATCTGACCTATTGAATCCAGGTCACGCAGTTCCTGAACCAAGGTCTTAATTCCTGGATCACCCATTCCTTCATCCACAGCTGTCCAGGACAGGAGTTTTCTCCCAGAAAAGAGGGTAAAAGACTCACTGGGCCCAGCTGCATTTCATAAGTGTCTTTGCCAAGCTTTTCTGCCCCATTTAAGAGGGCCGAGGCGTGCTTTATAAAATATCAGATGGAGATCTCTGAGATAAAGCCATTTTGTTTTGTGCTGCTCAGTACAGTATGTGATTTGGCTGCAGAGCAAAAGCATTGCTTATTTGCAAAAGAGTTCTCCTATCTGTCTGGCCTAGACATCAGTCATTATAAGTAATTTTTGTATTACTGAGAGAAGAGCGGATCCTTTCACCAGCAGAGCAGCCATACTGTTTTTGAGGAAAGCTGTAGTCTCCAAGGAAAGCTGTGACAGGCTTGATTGGCGCCCAGCTGCCATGCAGAAGTTAAACCAGATGAGCTGTGTCAGCCTAGTGGAAGGCAAATGCATGGTAGCTGCTCTGAAAGCCTCTCTTCCCCTAGATTTGTCACTGACTGCATTG
Organism: Syrrhaptes paradoxus; assembly: GCA_013400615.1. Classification (NCBI taxonomy): domain Eukaryota; kingdom Metazoa; phylum Chordata; class Aves; order Pterocliformes; family Pteroclidae; genus Syrrhaptes; species Syrrhaptes paradoxus. The sequence continues at coordinate 111,831 of VZTO01025567.1, forward strand.
TTATCTGCAAGGGGGCAGAATGTAATCAGGAACACATTTTTGAGTGAAGGACTGACCTCTGCAGAATCACCAGGAATTTCTGAGGCTGTACAGCTGTGCAAGTGCTTTCCCATCTCTTCGAGGCAGAGCCATGCCCGCTTTCATTTCAGTACTCTGAACTCTCACATGGTGCTAAGCAGCATTTCTTTCCACCTTAAATCCATGCACTGTGTTTGAAATACAGCTGCGGACACAGAGATGTTTCAGAATATGACAATTTATAGAGTCAAAGAGAATCACAGGCTCCAATCAGAACCCTTCCCCACCTCAGCACTTCACCTGGGTGTTTCTACACCGTGTTCTATACTGTGTGTTTGGCCACTCACTGCTTGGCTTCCAGAAAAGAACCTCCTCTTGATCTGAAAAAACAAGAAACGCAAAAATGTACACATAACCTTGTTCTGACGATTAATTATTCTCACTGGTGAAAAGGAAAAAAAATGTGTCTAATTTCATATTTATTTGACTTCAGCTTTCAGCCGTTAATTCTTGTTCTGCCTTTCCACTCTAGATTAAACAGCCTTTAGTACCTGGTATTTTCCTTCTGAAAAGGTGCTCACCTACTGTAACCAACTCACCTCTCAGACTTCATTTGGTAAACCAGATGGACTGAGCTGTTTAAATATTTCACACTGTTCAGCTTGGAAAAACATTTTCTAATTTTCCTTGTACCCTGCCCTTCCTTGCACCTCAGTTTTTAAAAGTGTGGAACCCGCCTCAAATACAGGCTAACCAGCATATCCCAGCATCAGTCCCACCACTGTAACACAGTGCAAGAATCCCTCCCTTACTGTTCCATGCTGATCCCTTTTCAGAGCCTGAGGAAAACCCTAAGGCCACGCCAGGACACAGTTCTCACTCCAAAACTCTCCTTGTGAAGGCAAAACCTTGCCTTGGGGTCAGGTACGCAAGAGCTTTGGAGACTCTGGCCTCGGTCTCCAATGGGAGCAATAGAGGAAACTCTACAGAAGCTACTAACAGCCTCAAAATGTAACTCATTTCCTGCAGAGTATTTTATTAATATCTCTTGAACAGCCACATTCTTAGAAATGTGCAGTACCCCCAAGTCCTCAGCATTGCAAACCTCTGAAAACCCAGCCCCAGGGCTAGGCTGGAGGGTGCTGAACACCTTCACGTCTCATTGAGGCACTGGGTGCTGAGGTGCTCAGCACCTCCGAGGCTGTGGCCGTTAACTGTCAATCAGAACAAAAATCCCTCCTGAAGCTAACCACGCAACGGGCTGTGCCTGGAGGCGGCATTTGTGCGCAGAGGTGATGTGTTCAGCGCGCCTGCTCCTACCAGCAAGCTGATCGCACTTTCAATGTTTCTGGGCAATGAACTCTCCGTGAAGCTCCTGTTGGCTCTCTGGGAGGGAAAGATGTCTTGCAGCCTCCCTAAATACACCATCTTCAGGCTTTGAGATAAAAATCCTGGGAAGGATTTGCTGGCATATTGATAGCAGGAGTTTACTATGGCAGTTGCTGATAAAATTTCACCAAATATGAGCTATGCTTTCTTTGCTCTCTTACCGCTTCATTTTCAAGACTACATATAGAAATCAAGTACAAAAATTCTTTATGCTAAAACATAACCAGAAATGGAATAAAAACACTTAGTCAATGCTTTGTTTCCTTATTTTGTTCTGATTTACTTGATTTTTCCCTAAACCCACTCACAAACTGATTTCCCTTCAGGAGAAAGGATAGATCAGCAGTTCTAACGAACATGTTCATTTTCCAGTGATTTGAGGTCACTGTGGTATCAGGGAGCAGGTGAGCTGAACATATGGTTTTTCTTCTCATTTTACAAGTAAGGGCAGGCCTCACAGTTCTCTTGCATACATAAATCCCATAACTGCCTATGCACCTCATACATGGGATTAAAACCTTTTCAAGGTGAGAAGTTGTAGCCACAATGCTGTGGTTGGAAAGCTGAGTCTTCACCTGGCATTGGGACAACTTATTCACAAGTTCCTGCTCTTGACAGCTGGCACCGCACTCTGCTAAAATGCAAGTGGAATATTTTCAACAGCACTCCCAAAAGTTAGAACTTCTATTTTAATACCCAAAATAAGAAACAGCCCTTCCAAAACACTTGGCACCTAGCAGTGCCCCTTCGAAAATCTCCATAGTTACTTCTGTTCTTTTTTTATAACATCTGGCAACTTTCTGTCATGCCCAACTGCTGGGCAACAACCCTTGTGATTTTTTTGCAGCTATCAACAGCATTTGCTCATTTCTATCGCAAGACTCAGCAGCCAGATCGAAGACATTGAACAGCAGAGCACCTTGCTGCTCTTCACGGTTACTGGGAAACACCCCAAAATTCAAAACAAACATATCTTAAGGCTCAGATGACAAAAGAAAGATTATATTTTTAAACTCTTGATTTTTTTGCCTGCTGCATACATTTTGATCACTGGGGGTTTTGCAATTATACAGATGGCTGGAGAGCCCTCCGAAGCTGTGGCTGAGTTAGAGTACAGACTGATATCTGCAATGAAATCCTGTGATGACTTAGGAGTGCCACTTCAGGCAAATACCCTTTTTCCAAGATAAAGAGAAATACACTATTGCAATAAGCTGGGTTCTTTTCATTCTTTTGCCTTCCCAATGTTTGGCCCAAGTCCAAATCCTCTCTGTTCTCCACCCACCCATCAGACATATTCTGCTAAATATCCTGTCCTCTTGTCGTTTTGGCAAAAAATAAACTATGCACGAGAAAGAATTATGCCTGTGAGGCTCTCATAAAAAAATTCCTGTGAACGATAAATCAAAACAAAATAATAATTATCACCAGCCACGGGACCACATTTATGTTTCTCATATTTTCCTCTTACTTTTCGTAGATTATCAAGTCTACACAAGAGCAAGAAACAGATTTTCCTAAAGATATTGATACACCGGTAATCTCCAACTGTGAAACCAAAGCCCACCTTGTCTACAAGACATTTCTCTACACCATCTACAGAGAGGGTTAAAATTTTCTCTTAGAATTAGAAATGGTATATTTCTGTCTTGGAAACAAGATACCTTGTTTTTTCCTATGGCTACATAAATCTTCCACAGTCCTTATGCTACCTTCTGACTTGCATTTAACAAATAATGAGTGCTTATAAAGTGATTTTTCTTCTTAGACTCTCAAAGGTATTGACACATACACACTTACTTTGTAGATGGGGGAACTGAGGCACGAGGGACTTGTCCAAATTCACAATATGATGGGGTGGAGACATTGGCCTCGCAGACACCTGATCTCCCCCAGGAGGTGTATGCCCCCCACCGAGCAGTGCTGGCACAGCAAATCCAGCTCAGGCTCAGCGACATCTTCCGCTGGGACCACTGAGCATGGGGAGCATCTGCCCCTGCAGGATCAGCACCTGGCACACACTCCAGCCATGCCGGGGTTGAGGAACACAAGTGGGTCTGAGACAGACCCTGCAGAGAGGGTCGGGCTGTGTGAAGAGGGAAGGGCCAGCGAGACAACCTTTCCTCCCTGCTTGCCAGGTGATGCCCTGTTTTTGGATGCTGGGATTCAGTGCGACATGGACCAACTGGACAGAGCAAAGAGGTTTAGAAGGAAATGCTCACTAAGAAAATGTTGAAGAAATCAGCATGATTCAGTCTAGAAAAGAGAAGGAAAGGCAGTACTCTACTGTTTTTCCCACCTTGCAAAGTACTAATGCCTCACAGTAGCTGAAACAACTTGGAGCTGTGGCAGTTGGCACCCAGAGCTAAGGTGTAACCTCACCTTTCTTTCCCCAGCAACCTTGGAGCCTGAACAGAGCCAAATCCTCCAAAAAGACCATGAGCAGATGGAATTCATGTATGCAATCCCACCAAAATAAACGTGAATGTGACTTTTCCTAACACCTCACAGGAGCTCGGACAGCCATCTAGCCTTTGTGTCAGCACCTATCAGCTTATTCCCACTCCAACAGGCAACAGGAGTTGTGCCTCCATGTGCTCTTAATACAGCAATTAGGCTCATTAGAGAGCAATTAATACTTTTACTTATCAGCCAAGTTCAGAAGATTTCTTTAGAATTAGTTTGAAAATACCTTCCCCCATAGGAAAAAACACCATGATCCTACACTTCTGCTGGATTGAAGCATTTCTGGAACTTAACTGCACCTTTTGTTGTGTAAAAAAAATAAAAAATTACAGTTGTAATTGCTAACCAAATCCTCTGAAAAGGGGCATTGAAATAATCATTTTTTGATGAGCTCTTGCTGTCAGGATTAAGTAGGAAATGATAGCAATGCTTTTATGTTAATACCTGAACTTTTGTGTCAATACATTAGCTATGCTAGTGTCAAACAAAATCCGGGTAACAAACTGATGTGCTATGGAAAACGTGCAAGCCTAGCCAGATGCACCATGGCGTGAGCAGTTACCGCAGGCTCTGCGTACAGAGGAGCCTCACTCCTTACACAAACCAAAATAATTATTGTGTAGCAATACAGTTAACAAAAGATAATTCAAGGCATGGAAGATTTACAGAGAGAAACAGCACGCATCCAAGCCGTGGCTGGGGTCCTCTGGCGTGTTTGCTCTGCAAAATGGAGCGTGTACAGAGACCCAAGCTGTAAGTTCAGCTTCAGCACAGACCAGCACCTCCAATGCCACCATCCAGTGTTCCAATGATCTAAGCACTGCATGCAAGCTAGTAAACCCTGAGATTTATCAGGCTAATGCAACCAGATTGCATCCAAAGCCAAGCTAGTTTCTATCCAGCCACTTCAGGCATCTCTGCAATATGCTTTTGTACTCCTCTGGTCTGCGGCTATCACAGTTTTGTCCCTCTGGCACAATCTAAAATCTTATCTATGCTCAGTGTTTGCTGACAAGAGGTACTCAGGAGAACACCAAGCCCTCTGAAAGCATCCTTGGAGGATGGCTAATCGTGCAATTGGGTGAATCACCGCAAGAGAAGGAACTGAAGAAGGTAATGTGTTACGCATCTCTGTGGTGGCCTGAAGGTTTTAGCATCTGCTAGATTTTTGAGGTCCTGCTGCTTGGCAGGAAGGGAGCAAAGGGGTGACAAGTTAGCAATGGACTTTCTGTACATGAACAGCTTCCTCCTACAGAGGTTTGTTCTGAGTAAGCCCAGGACAATAATACCTTGTCTCCTCCTGACCATGTACCTGGCTTTGCAAAGGTCTCTGGAGAGTTTGTTCTCTGCCTTCCTGTTCTCTCTGCTGCCAGTAACTCATCTCCAGTCAGCTGATGTGGAAGAGCCTTTATAAATGAAATTTCAGTATGCTCTGACTCCGTAAGTTTTCCACATAAGTTGGGGCTAAATATTGATAACATAAGTTGACCCAAACACTTCAAAGACAGGAAAAACAAACACTGAGATGGAATAAACTAATAAACTTCCCTGGCTCCTCATGGACTTAGAAACAAATGAGCTGCAGATTTGTAAGTCTCTTTTCCATTAATAGCTTTGTAGACCAGCAGGGCTGAGAAAAAGGGTGTCTGCACAAGTGTACATTGCTAATATAGGGCCCACTGATGGTCCATATAGCTATTTCATGAAATGTCCTAACCTCTTCTTCCCCATTACAGTTTTTATATTTAAAAAGGGAAGATGATGCTACTATAACAAGCAGGGTTGTGGTTAAAAAAAACCCAAAACCATAATACTCTTTCCTCTAAGACGACCAGGAATACAATGCAATGTAGGACAAAACCAGGAATAATAGATAGTCTGTAAAAATGAACACCCTGCAAGCTATGGAGAACACTGCTGTGCAAGAGGCAGCAGGACACTGAGCTGGGATCCAAATGTTATCGCTGGAGCTAATCTGATAGCACTTGGCAGCACAGGGTGTTTCTGCAGGACAGTGAGCGCAATGTGCTGGGTCAAAATATGTTTGCAGGGTCACAGACTTTAAGGCCAGGCTGACATCTTACATTGCTAGGGCCAAAGAGCTTGTCCTGTGAGTTCTCTACCCAGTCATCCATGGCAGGGCATTAGGGGAAAGACTGCAAAGCACTTGTACATGGTAAGCCTATTAGTTTTATTTTCATAACTACAGTCTCCCAAATATAAAAGCCAAACAAGCACATCACAGGCCTGGCAACATGAGCCACAATCTTGGAATGTGACTGCATGGTAATATCAAGGGCAAGTTTCTAAACACTCCCCACCCTTCCCTGAGAAATGCAAAGACACGGGTTATTAAATAATCTCTTCATTTTAGTAATTTAGTTGCTGTTTGTACAGTGCTTTGAACGTGCATGGTGCCACAGCACAGAAATGCTAAGTACTGTGTTATTTAGCTGCAAAGCCTGTGATAATCCCTCATTATGAAATAATAATTAATCATCATCATTTTATTCAAGAGCTCCTCACCCCCACCCCCACCCAAGCCCTACAGGCACTGACCAAACTCTCTCCCGGAGCACGCCTGGACAGGACAGGTTGGCTATGGATGCGAAGTTCAGGTGTGAACTTCCCCAAAGTTCAGGGCTGTGCCTACCTGCGCATCTCACCCAGCCCGGCGGAGGGACAATGCTTCCTAATCTCCAGCAGAGGATCAAAGCTGCAGATCCTCCCAGCCCAACCATTCCCATCATCCTTACCAGTCCAGAGAGAGAAATTGAGACATTCAAAGGGTAATTGAGGACTTCAAGCAGTTGCATCTAAAGGATCTCTCTCTTTCCATGAGGAACAGAGTTCCTGACTCAGCCATGTCTGCTGTATGTTTAAGGATGGGGCAAATCTGGGACTACCTCCCTGGGGGCTAGGACTGTTCTGTTCTCAGTGATTGCTCAGAGCAAGGTGAAGGGCACTGGGAGACTGCTTGTTTTCAGAGCTATCTTTATTAAAAGCAATTTGACATTTAGAATATCACAAAATAGCACAAAAATATAGTCATGTCTCCTGCAGGCAGAAGAGACAACAGAGCCTGAACACATGAGAAGCCAGAGGGGACCTGCTACAGCAACGCTGGGACATTGAACTGGTCCCCAGCCACTTCCACCAGCCGTAAAGCCCCAGTGCACTCCCAGCCTGGGTAAACACCCATGAAATGAGTCAACAGACAGGGCTTAGTCATCAAAGAGAAAGATGCAGGTCCCTCCTCCTGCTTGGGACCTGGAGCTCTCCCCAGTCACTGCCTAAGGTGAGTGCAAGACCTTTTTCCCTCCTCATCCCACCTCTTAAAAGACCCATGATTCTTGCCGGATTTAGGGATGTCCTGTCTCCTGTGGGAGCTGCTCTGCTTTGTGCAATATATTGTTTCAGATCAGATGCAGATGTTCATGCATCAGCTGAATGGAGATGTGCATGCCTACAAGTGTTTGAAGATTTGGGCCTAAGTGTCCTAAATTATCTTTAGCTTGCACAACATAACCCCCACAGCACTACAGACATCCTTACATTACAGCAGGTCTGCCACCAGCCCTGGTCACCCTGGAAAACCAGCTCTCAGCTGTCTCCCAAAACTTTACCAAAGAGATGTCTGCAGCTGCTCCTATCTACTTTAAAGCTTTAGTAAAACTAAAGTGAAAAATATTGTGAGATGGCTCATGTTCCATCATGCTGTCTGGGGCGAATACAGAGTTAATCTCCTAGATACCATAACATGGACAAGGTTTGGGTGGGCAAAGTTATTTCTGAATGCCAAACAAATGTGAACAAAGTTTTCTGTACACCCTCATAAATAAGCAGCCCTCACCAAAGCTGCTAGTTTAGTAATTTGTGATTGAATCAACATGGTTAAAGGAATGGCTGTGGTTGGGGATGGCTCATTTAGACACAACACTTCTGGTAGTCCTTTGGCATGAGAAGAGCATGGGAGCATCCAAAACCTTGGCTGGTTCCAGGGTGCAGTACCCTGGAGGTGGAGCTCCACTGATTCTGGCTCTTCACCTGTGACAGCTACACAAAGTCTCTCTGTGCCACTGCTAGGGTTCAGCTATGTTTTAAGAATTAATTTCCTTAGTTAAGTTTTTCTTTTGTAACTGTGCTTCCAATCAAGTGGCTGAACTCTTTTTGATGCAAGTTAAATATATTCTGATTTTAGGCTAGCTCATTAAGGTGGAACTACTCCCCTTTCCTGTAGGTAGCAAACCCAAATAAATCAGAACTGATGACATGTCCCTTTAAGCTCCTGCAGCTGAGCTAGGAATGGTGTGAACACTGGTATCAGGCAGCGCCAGGTAAATGGAGAATTGCACCCCTTACCAGAATGTCACAGAGCACTTTCTGGCATGGAGCAGACAACAGCAGGGCAACAGACTGCTCTAGCAACATACCCCTTATCGGCACCTCTATTTCTAGGAAGCATTACAGTGAGTTCTTGATGATATTGTGAACGAAAATAATGCTAAGAGAAATGTGTGCAGGATGCATTAAGTAGCCTGAAACCACTTCAAAAACAGAATACAAAAAAAAAAAAAAAAAAGAAAAGGGAGGGATTTGGGGTGTTTTTGGAAGTATCCTAGACAGATGTATTCTTGTGCTTTTGGTTCAACAAGCTTTTCACTATTCTTTTTCAGTAGTCTGGAAGAAAATATAATACCAGCAATGGAAAAAATTCCAGAAAACACTGACAGCAAATTGGATTAGCTTTTCACTCTTGCAGGAGAAGACATCACAAAATCCAGGATATTTAAGCTACAAGTAGATCAAGTAATATGATAATTAAGACATTCATTTCTAATTGTGAGTGGTATTCACAACTGCAACAGAGGTGGCTTCTCCGTCTCCCACACTGTTAAAATGTAGAAGTGGAGATCTTTCTGCACTAGGGAAGGGGAGCTGTGACGTGTCTGTACACTGTTGGATATCCTGCCAGAGCTGAAGACAGTTGGTCTGCAGTTACAAAGCAGGTCACTTCTGCTCCTAAAATCTAAGTGACACCAGGGTTAAAGCTTGTTCAGAGTTACACTGTATTTAATCCAGAGCAAATCCATGAACCTGTTCTCAGTTTATATGCTCTCGGTTTACACTAGAATAAGGAAGAATCTACATTTGAGCCCCCATCTTTAGGTTTTTACTTTCTCATAGGAAAACAGAAAATACCAAAAACAGTCATGTAGTGTTCTTTTCAGGGAGTTGATGACTATTAGTAAGATACTTTCCAGGTTATCTCTGCTATGCATCCAGCTCATAAACTGGAACTCTCTTTTTCTCTTTGCTCTTGAGCAGGTTTCCATCCAAATCAGGTTGTTTGCCTTTTGGCCATAGATATTTCTGCAAAGAACAACTTTCAGACAGGCTGACATTTCCAAAGTGCTGGGAGGGACAAGTCTGACCATGCTGTTCTGTAGCCGTGACACAGTATCAGATACTGACCCAGAGGGAAGGTTTTTCTGCTGAAAAAGGAGTTAGATCTTTTAACTTATGTCACAACTTCCTAACAGTAAAAGATGAAGAAGTGGGATATAGAGGGACACTAGGGAAGAATAGCTTCACTCCAGAGCTTTCCTCCATCCAAGACTGCCAGTGAGTTCACCAAGGAAACACAAACAGCAGTTTCCAAAGCACACAGCCCTGTTTTCATCCTACAAAGGCAGCAAAACTGGCTCCAGCTGGGAAGACAGGAGGAAAATGATGAGGACTTGGACTGTATTCCTGACTGAGCAGTTGTGTGATCCCAGACAAGTCATGACAAGCATCTCAGCCTCAGTTTCCCCATCTCTAAAAAAGGCATGGTGGTAGTTTGGCACATCTGTTAAGACAGATCTGCAATGGACAGATTTGCAATAATATTAAAAATATGATAAGAGAGAGCTGAGATACTCCCTCCTTTCTCCTTACACCAGCTGGGTCTGACAATCCAAAGGACAAGAGACAAGACGGCACAAACCAGCCGCAGGACCTGAACTAGGACTCACCCACGTGCCAATGGAATCACATCACTTTAAGGAAGAAGTGGAGCAAAATTTTTATTTTTTGAGAGATTAGTGGTACTTTAAAGTGTTTTAGAGATTTCCCTCTTTGTTACAACATTTTATTTTGAAAGCTTATAGTCATGTTATGCCAAGATCAGTAATGAACTTCAGTGCTCATACAGTATAACAAAATACTAATCATAGCATTTTGCCCTTGCATACCCACTGAGTGAACAGCCGCTCTCCAAAGCTCTCTGCTGATTACACCATTTCATTGGCATCTACCCTTTTAAAAAACACTTGAGAAAATAAAATAAAAATTGTGCTGTAAGCTTCTTCCCATCAGAAACCACTGGGATCTTAAGCTGCAGAAAGGAAAAAAAAGCTTTCCCTAGTACCCAACAGCAAGTTGCATTCTTTGCCGAATGGGAGGTCAAGAGGTGACCTTGCCCCTGCCTGACTTCCTGATCCTCCCCGGCTGCCAGCACCATGCCTGGGAGCCCTGGGCTGCTCCGGGTTTCCTCGCAGTGCAACCGCTCAGTGTAGCCGGCACCAAAATGGCCCGACAAGGCTGGAGGGAAAAGGAAGCTGTTTCTATTCCCACAGCCTGTTGTTTGTTTTTAATGGTAAATGACAACTCCATCACTGCATCCCACAGGTCCTGGGAGGAGAGAGGAGGGCTGTGCAGGGACTGCAGGCTGTGAGCTGCACAGGTGCTACCACAGCTGCCACTCTGCAGGGGTTCAGACAGTGCTGCAATGGGTGGCAAGTGCCTGGGAGGGATGGGACGTCAGCCCTCTGGTCTTAGCCCAAGACTGTTTTGCTTGGTTCCTGATTTTTAAATTTATTTTCCTTGGCTTTCTAGCCTCTTAAAAAAGAGATGGCACATAGTGCCATGTACATCAGGGCTGATTTCTAGTTTATTAAATAATTGAGATGATTGGAGATTCTTGGATAAAAGGTGTAAAGTACCATCATTACAAAAAGAAAAAAAATTAGTAAGTCATAAAAGAGAATGTACCAATGAAACTAAATGAAGAATTTGAAAACTGGAGGACTCATCAAACCATGTGTCTTTGTAGAAACAATCTGAGTAGGAAAACCATTGAAAAAGCCACAGAAAAGTCCAATTTAATGTCTAGTTCAGCAAAGCATGCTTACCCAATAAAGAAGCCTAAATGCTTGTATAAAAAAGCTAAACATATACTTAAACAATCTTCTGACTCAAGAATTACATCTCACTCTTAGGAAAAAAGTATTATCAGTTACATTTCACCACAGTGCTGGAGACAGATGAGCACCCTCACTTATAGGATTGTAGCTATCCTGGATGTTTATTTGGGCCTAAACTGGAACCGTTGCCAGCTGGGATAAGGCAAGGTCTTTAGGAAAGGGACCTCTGTGTAAGAAGGTACAGTACCAAAGCAAATACTTCGTATGATACAAAAATCCAACCTCACTCTTCTAGTTGCAAACACACCACAGAGTGGAGGCAGCGGCTGACCAATGCACTGCCACTGTTTGCAGTATGGTGGCCCTCGTGGAAATCTGACCTTCAAGCGAGAGAGTTGTAGCAACATAGGAAGAGTCAAACTCCATCACAAATGTTTTTCTCTGAGCAACCAGGAGCACAGACAGTTCCTTTTGCTTCCGAGGAAATGTCTGTGAGGGCACGCAAGGGAGACATGCAGGAAGCTCAGCACCAGATCCAACTTGTCTTTCTCATGTTAATCACTTGTCTGTCATAACACAACAGGTAATTTTCATTGTACAAGCAGGCACTTGGAAGACAAAGGCAGCCAGCCGTATGTGAGGCTTAAGATGACTGGCAAGTGTAGAAAATCATCCTGCCTGAGACAACTAAGTGCTAGTCTGTGAGTTAGCTTGGGGTTCCCCTTTTGAGAACCTGGCCTTTAGAAGCATTGCAGATATGCAGTGCTTCTTTTGCACGAACAAATACATTTTGCTAAATAAACCTGTGCTGGCTTGGCTGTATCATTAATTCTTCTGTTTGAAATTCTTTTGAGTTTGAAATTCTTTAATACTCTCTGGCTTTAAGGAAGCTGGTTTTTTTGCATAGGGCTGTAGTAATACTGCTGTCTCACCTGACACACAGCTTCTGGTGAGAACAAATACGTTCTTCGCAGGTGACTTGTGAAAATGAGACTTTAGAGGGGTTTTGCAGCAGAGGTTTCCAGCACACGGACCAGTATGGAGGGTTGACATCTCCTCAGATTTTCCCAAATCACCACTTTCTTCTGGAAGAAAGGTGGAAATTGTGAACACCATAACTAACACTCCTAGCTTCTTGCAAAGCTGCAGTCCCCTGCTCTTCTCTGCAAAGCTTCATTTGCCCCCGGTCTGCCAAAGCTTTTGCTGGTGCCACACAGTAACAAGACATGCACAGGTGCACTGGCAAGAGAAGCCTATTTCATGGCCACATCCACATTGGCACCAACTGGTGTTAGGTTATATCCACGTCCCACAGCAAAGTTACTATACACTCACTCATGGCTACTGCTGTGTTTTGATTTTGCTCTATATAGCTATTGTACCCTTAGGATTTAAATTGTCAAGCAGAGAGTCTGCTCTCTATTTTCTTTGCTCTTGTTCTGTGTCTGCTTTACATACTGATGGAGGATTACCTTGGTCTTACCTGCTTGTCAGGCAGCTATTCCACTAAGTACTAACTGTATTGTTCTAAATCTCTCACATTTCTTAACTACAAATCAATTTAGTTTTTTTTTTTTTTTTTTTTTTTTTTTTTTATTAATTTTCTTTTTTTTTTTTTTTTGTCACAAGAACCACACATCTGATTGTGCTGGGCTTATTCTCCCTGGTTTTCCTTCCCTTTTCAAAACAAAAAGCTTGCAGAAAAGCTTTAACTGAGCTAATGGAAGGGGAGATTGTTGTTTTTAAGGCAGATGTGTGTCTAGGAGCATTTTGGCACAGTAAAAGGAAAAAAAAAAAATCCAGCCAAAGCAAAGGCTTTAAAGAAAGTCAGTCTCTTCTGTCTTAACTCTGTGTGCTATGTAGCAGTTGGTGTTTCGTAACGGCATGGAACACAACCACCACATATAATCAGTCCCTGGGTGTCCCAGCTCTTGGTGAATGTGGATGGGAAGAGAACTCAAGAGCAGTCCAGACATTTCTGATCGTGTGCCGTGATCCTCTAGGAAAGGTTTGTTAATGGGGAATGATGTCAAGTAGAGAGGAAATCTGGGGCCAACTTTTTTAGCCAGGGTTGAAGCAGCAGTAGGTGGGCTGAGAAGCAGCAGTGGACGTGGAGAGGAAAGGTGCCTGACCAGGGCTCAGTGACGTTAAGGGCCTGGAGAGTGACACCCATCCAGCCTGCTCCCGCTCTGCTGCCACTGCTGGCTTAGAGTTCCTGCGCTATAGTACCTGGCTCAGGGGGAAGGCGAAAAAGTGGTGAGGAGGCAACTGCCAGGGCAAAGGGGAGACGAATATTTCATTTGTTCCAGGGCCTGAAATAGCTCTTAGCAGCCCTGAGTGCGAGAGTCACGTTGCAGGAGGGGGAAGGCGGGTGCCAATTTGTCAGCAAAGATGGTTCACAGTTACACCAAAGATTTATGGATGTCTGGATGATTGCTGGAAGGACCTTGCTGAAATACTGCTCAGGGTAGGTAAGCCTCATGCTCTGGAAGGATAACAGAGCTCAGACACCTTCACTCCTTTAGTCTGGCCTGGCCGGAGAGCACTGTTATCCACATACTTTCAAGGCAGCAACTAAGGCCCTGGAGCTGAAAGCTGCCCTGGGGAGTCACTTCTCCCTGGATGTTTAGCTGCAGCTGGCCCTTAAGTGCCTTTTAAAATGTCAGCCAGGGGGTTAAGGGACAGACCCCAGTCTGATAACAAACCCAAGGCAGAGCAAAGACAAGAATCTGACTTGTGGACTTCACAGACACAACACACTGGACTCACACAGGGACATGGCTGTGAGAGGCTATTGTCCACATTTCTGATTCACACTGGTGTTTTAATACAAAACATAATGTTTGTTTAATCTATTTTGATTGTGATCTAATGGAAGGAACAAGGCATCAACCCGCTGGATAGAAGTCCTGGATTTTGGCCCTGAACCCATTATTTCCAAATCAGAAAGACAAAAATGAAATGAACAAACCACTGCAGTGTTACCTGACCCCCTTATAAATCCTGACAGCTACCAGTGCCCCAGCCCAAACATCACAGGCACTCACTTGTCCCCTCTGACCCACCCAGCATACCCAGATCCTCACTGTCCCAGTTGGAGCCCAGCCCTTACAGCCTATCTGGGTACAAGATTATAAGAGTTTAGTTGTGCTCCTGCGCAGGCTGGAACCAGCTCAGATTATACAAACAGCTCTGAAGTCTGCACGCGTGAGATGTGTTATCACCCAGGGGGACACCGTACACGCTCACTTTAACTCTGCAAAACTCAGAACAACTCTTCTGTGCTGCAGATGAAGTTCACTGAGTGCATTTAATAAGCTTTGCTAAAACCAGATTGGTTTTAAGACATTTTATACTGCTTAAACTGGTCCATGTGACATGGTTATGCCTTCAGGTGGAGATGAGACCTTAAATGATTATTTTGCTTCTTGACACAGAGACCCAAGGAGGGAAGGGATAAGTTCCCAAGCTGTGATGGCCAAACTCCTCCAGGAAACTAGAAAGCACCGATGTGAAAACACTTTACGCACTACTCAGGGCCAGAGGACTGTGCTGAACACTCAGGTTCATTGGCACTCCAGGCCTAGATACACTGTCCAGGGCACCTGGGGCAGAGGACAGGCAGGAGACTGGTCCCCCTGAGAAGGGTTTTGCTCCCCTGGCCGGGCAGCTCCCTTCAGAGAGCAGAGCCATGGAGGGGAAGAACCTGACACTGGGACGCATGGTGGCACCACTGTTTTTCAGTGACTGTGTGGTCCTATGGGAAACCACTTGGCTCTGATGCCAGGAAAGTTAGTACCAGGCAGTCCATGAGCACAACAGAGTCAAGAACCTGAACTGCAGCAGCTCTGATGTGCAGAAGCAGGCACATGCCATGGGCTGATTCTATGACATTCTCAAGTTCAATGTAGGAGCTGGTTTGTGCAACATTTATCAACATATATAGCTTCCTCAGTTAATAGAAAGTGAGCAACAAGGCTGTAAAGGGAGCCTGAAGAGTTTCTAATGACAGGAGACGTAAGCCTATGCAAAGGACAGGCAAAGGCTTCCTGGCTTGATAAACCCTGGTTGGCACCACAACACAACCTTGTGGTGTGGTTAACCCTTTCCTCTGAGGTCTCTGCCACCAGACTCTGTTGTTATAATCCCAGCAACAGCCACCACAGGGTTTAGATGGCACTTTGCAGTCACAGAGACACAAAGCTCTGCTGTCTGAGGGATCATTTCATCACTGAAAGAGCTTTTGGGAGGTGTTGTGTTAGTCCATTCTGTCACTACAGTGCCAGCAGCCTTATAGCAAACGTGTCTAACCCTGTTCATTCTGCATTGCTTCTTACACTCAGAGAGCAGGGGATAGCCAACTCAAGCCAACGAAGATGTAAAAAATCATGCTCTGTGGGGAAAACTACACAATAAAAATTAAACTTCATCTGTGAGTCAGCTCCCTGAATTCTTTTGTCTTTAGTAATACGTCTTTATACATGGGAAAGCACTAAGTATGAAACAGAGTAACCTGTAAGCTAAGGCTCTACACTGTTCAGTTTAGTTTTAAGAAAATATTTATTGCATATTAACAAAAGACAAATTGATTGTTAAAAACTTATTTCCAGGTTTAGTGGCCAGGTTACAGGTGCAGATATACTAGAGTTATAAATTATTCCCATAATCATCTAAATATTTTATTCTAAACACTGTTTAAATAGTCTAATGGAGTGTATTTAATTTTCTTGTTATTAAATACAAATCAGAGGCATATCTGTGAATCTTAATACCCATGGTTCCCTAATGCTCCGGTTGGAGCAGTACCACCTCTGTGTGGGGGAGGGTGTAGACGACTCTTTGCACAGGAGGAGACTAATGCCAGGCAGCTGAAGAGGCATAAACCAGCCAGGCAGTCAGGTCATGTGTGGAAAAAAGTATTGCATTACTGGCATTAAATGGTTCATGGAAGAAATAAGCACCTGAAATTACTTGCTCAGATACTACAACAGAAAGTATACCAAGCTCTGGTCACCACTGTAAGGGGAACCTTCTCCAGACTTTCACCAATACCTCCATTTGTTGCATGTCAGCTGTATTCCCCTTGCCCTTTGCTGGATGTGCTCCTACTGGCTCCTCACAGGACTAACCCCTCTAGCTCTCCTCCCATGGCAGGAGCTTTGATTTAGCAGCAGGACGACACAAAATTCCACCACCTCTGCAAGCTGTGGCACTCCCAGGGTTTGGGCTCTTCAGCGATCACCCATCTTTAGAAAACTATTCATTTCACATTACCCCTTTTGTCAGAGAACCTTGGAGCATTTACAAACAGCAACTATCCTCTGGGAAGAAGTAGGTGTAAATGTTTCATGGGTAGCTAAACTACAGAGGAAACCCCAGGCTGGGAATAGCCAGGCCCTTCCATGTCCTGAGATTCACCAGTCACACAGGGAGCTTATGAAAAGACAGACAGCAAAAGTGCCACAGACCAGTCATTTGGGCACTTTGTGGAGGTGAGGCAAGCAGAAGTTCAAGTCGCTGACGGAGAGCAGAGATTTGAACCTGTTCCATTTCTGTACAAGGCCTGTAACTGCTGAGCTCTTCAGTGCTGCTTGTCTTGACTGGAAACTCCATTCTGAACCTGGGCATCCCTTTGTTTCAGTGGAAAAAAGCCAGATACTTTTCTGAAAAATCTCATCTTTGTTTAAAATTCCTTACCAATGTCCAGAATCAAAATTTCTGGGTCTTGCTCCTGCTGCTAAAGCAATATCACTAAAATAAACCTGGAATGCGTGTTGAAAAGAACAACTCATTTTTCAAGAGAAATACTCCTATTGGAGTTCCAATTCAAGGTGGCATTCACACTTCAGGCTGGATTTTGCAGTCACAGTTTGAGCTATGCAGGATTAAGTGAGCTGAAATCAGCCGGCGGAAAGGCAGGAAACACTGCCTGGGTGCAGGGCATCCGTCCACTTCAGGGAGAGGGGCACAGGCAGGGCCTCTTTCAGGAATATTTCAGGAATTAAAAGCAGATGCAAATATTTTAATGACATAACTTTAGAAGAGTTTTTAAACCTCCTACTTCCTACTGTAACACGACAGACTTCTAAAACACTGAAACCCTTTCCTGAGCTCCATCGCTGCCGTTAAAAGAGGTAAGAGGTGATGGGCTGTGTCCTTGGACACGTCTCAGCGCATCACTAGAGTGAAGGTGAAATGCAGCAGGAAAAGCACTCCAGCAATCTCTGCTCTGGGATACCTTGTTCTAACTCACACCTCAGGATTTTCCCCTTCCACGTACTGGAAACTAATCTGGGAGAGTATATCTTTCCCCTGACAGCACCTTTCTCTTCAACACCACCTGGTGCTGAAGGAGAGGGTCAAAGCACGCTCATCCAGCAAAACGAAATGACACCAACAGCATCCCACCCCCAGCTGAAACCCCAAAATCATTATCTCTTAGGAACAGCCGCCCCTCAGGCTGCAAAGAGGAGGGGGTGAGGGACCAACAACCCTGCACAGCTCCCACTGCAAATTTACTGGCCTCCTGTCTCGTTTTACCAGAACGAGGTTGGGGGAGAGAAATACCACACATAAATTCGCACCATCAGTCATACAGGGGGAGAGGAAAAAAAACGCAGTCATCTCCAAGATTTATGAACCCCCCTGAGCTACAGCACAGAAAAAACAAAGACACACATACATACACACAAGGAGCGAAGGGAAACATGATCCCACTTGCAGCTTTATTCCTTTATCACGTTCCCTGACAGCAACCTGGACCTGTGCTGTGCAAAGAGGAAGCACACAGAGGTGTGGCTGTGAACAGTAGAGCAACAGCCCCCGATTAGTAATGTGCATGTTATACTTGCTTGGCACTTCTCCTTCTGGACAATCTCAAAACACCATAGAAATCCTCCAGTCCCCCTCTGACCTCACTTAAACTGGAATAAACTGAGTCCTGCTATCCTAGTTGCTGCAAACTCACCTGGCATATGCTGGGACTGAGATGCGTCCCATCATTGCTTACACCTTCCCTATTCCCTGGGACGTGCCCATATGGACACGTGCTGTCTGCATGTCTTATTTCACTTGCAGTTCTTCCAGAATTTTTAGAAAAGCTATGTTTTAACAAAGGAGAGATCCGCAGACCCAGATCCTCAAATATGTCTTCCTATTTTGGACAGCTTGTTACCTGTAGAAATTAGATCCCTTTAAACATTCTCAGCTTGGGCATTCAAAAATGGAGGTGCTAAACAACATCATTTTTTTTTTTACAAAAAACCTTGGTTGTGGAATCTACACTCTCTCACAGAGACAGTAAATGGTACATCAGCAAATGATACACTTAAAACAATCTAAATCAAGTGAACATGACAAGACCTTATCATCAATGATCAATCACACTGCTTGTTGCTACATTCCACCCAGCTCCTCACAATATTATATCATCCACGTAGGCTGCACAGTGACAGGAACATTCCCCTCTTACATGTGTGTACAACACCTAACACACACCTCAGCCCCAGTCCTGGGCTCTGACCACTGGGGAATGCTGCCTCTGCTCAGCTGCTTGGAGGAGTTAAGGAAAGGAACCTCTTCATGCAAATTAATAAATTCAACTACAATTTCCATGGCCTGATCATTATCCCTGAAGTCTCCAAAGCCTTAGTGAACACCATGTCCCTGAAGTTAGCGATACTTTGTCTTCAGCAAAAGACAAAGGAAAGAAGACTGGCCAAACACCCCAAAAGGTCTGTAGCACAACTAGGAAACTGCAGAACCTGGATCTCCCGAGTATCTCCTTAGATACTTTTGAACAGCTCTCCCCGACTCAGACCATTGGGTCCTTGAAGGATTATTGAGTATGTTCCAGTTCAGGTATGTTTTCTGAAGTCACTCTGTGACTTTTACTCTAGTAGCTCTGCTGCAACCCACGATAATTCATAGTGTCTGCAGACATCAATGCTCAGTCCTTCAGAACACCTGTAGGAGGGGAATGGCAGGCGCAGGTGAAGGCAGTACCTGGGCCAGCAGAAGACCTGGCTCCCCTGGCTGACAGCATTATGGTAAGAAGTCACTCAGTGCTAAGTTTTTAAAAATAACATAACTTGCAATCATGAGCTGTCTTTCCACAAGTCCCTGATGGATTTTGCACTCTAAGACCCAGTGCCTTTCCCTGAAGCCTAGGCTCCTAAAAACCATATGAGGGCAGAGTGGGTGCAAATCAGCCCCAAGAGCGTGAAGCCACAAACAACCCGACTGCATTTGGAGGCAGGAGCTGGAGTTCCAGCAGACATGGAATTGGTCCTTAATGACCAATGCTAAAGCCCAGCAATTAAAATTATCTTTTTTTTTCTATACTGACAAATATATGTTAAATTTATGTTCAATCTTAATGATACAAAACCTGTGGTGCATGAGGCATTTTGTATTCATTGCTGCACAGGTGAGGCTAAGGGGCAAGAGGCCATGTTTTGACAGAGCCAGAGAAGTGTAGCTCAGCTGCCTTTGAGAAGTGAATCTATGTGCAGGAGCTGTGCACCAGCCCATGAGGTGCTTTTGCTTGTTCTGTAACACATGCTGCCTCGAACAGGATTTCTTCAGGGGGATGAGGCAGGCTGGAGAAAGAATAACGCAGAGCCCCAGTAGCTGTGGGATGATGTATTTGTGCCTTACCATCACACCTGTTGTTATGGAGCTCAAATATGCTTTGGAAAAAAAAGTCCAAACCTCACTCCAATTAGATCTCATGCAATCCAAATCCTTCACTCTCCTACCTCCCAGAGCTTTTGTGCTGCACTTTCAGTGCAATTACATGCTAAATATCTGTCTGTCAATATGCTGGATCCCCTCAATTTGTATGACACGCTTTAACGCAGGCCTAGCCAAGCCTAATGGAATGACAGCTATGCCCTCCAACCGTAGACGGAGCGCTGCTGGGAGAGTTTGCCCAGCTCTGCGAGGTGTAGGGGAGGGGGAAGACAGAGGAAAACCAAATGCCACCAATTAGCTACCACAGTCAGACCCCTGGCTCAAATAAAGTATGTTGCTTTCTTCCAGGCTGCTGGCTCATGCTGAAAAATCAGAGAGGGAATGCCATGTTATGCATCACCTTGCCCCAGACAGACACCCAGCTACTGTCTCAGGTGGTTTGCCAGCAGGCGTAAGCCTCCGTAGCTGAACGTTACTGGGCAATGCTGGTTTACAGCAGTTGAGGATTAGCTCCCTCAGTCTTTGCACTGATTCTTTATCACGGGTGTTTTAGTCATGCACACCAGGGGAGAGTCAAACTGGAAAAAAAAGTTCTGGTTTTGAAAGAAATCCTTAAACCCCCAGACTAATCCTCCATAATATCAATGAATCTCTCCAAGCTTGTTTTTGTCTCTGTGTCCAAAACAGCTGGGAAGGTCCTTAGAAATTACGAAATCCATCATTCTCTGGTAGGAAACAAGAAAAAGGTCCAGAGAAAACTGTTTAACAACCAGAGAGAATTCCATTTGTTCAAAACCTGGTACAAGAGAAGGGGGAAGATAAAATGTATCCCAACTGCACGTTGTCAGGAGGAGAACAAAAACCGACTACAGGGGCACGGCACTAAAAATAATGATTTTTCAGCCAGCAGCTAGACAGCCGTCTAATCCCATATGAATAGAGACATCACTTGAATAGCACCCGTCAATGTGACTGCTGATGCCGATTCCAGCTGGACAGGTCTCATACAGCCCAATAAACATACCTCAATCCTATGCTTCAGTTAAGCCTTTTTTTTTTTTCCCTCTTTTTAACTGCTTTCTTTACTCTACCCTTGTCGTCTCTACTGTAAGCTAAGATTTTTTTTTTTAAAGTTATAATAAAAAAGTTAAATGAAATCCATATAGTGTTAACCCTGGCATTTCAGAGGACTGCACTGGCATTTGGTTACAAAGGTGCTTGCAGCAGGGCTGAGAGACTCCTTTATGTGACGTTTCACAACTTCCATGGTGCAACATCTCTTTTTTACAGATAGGGATTGTTGCCCTCAGAAGTGTTTAATAAACACCTCCGTATATCAAATACCAATTCCTTTGCCTGGAATAAGAGCTCTGGACAGAGATGCACCTAGTTGGAATTTCCCACTCAGTAGGGAAAGTTTATTTGTTTTAAAACAGTGCAAGAATTTCCCAACTTACATTTATGGAAGAGAAGACAATAAATCAAATGAATACAAGCCAATTCCTGCCTCCTGGGAGGAGCTGTCAGCTGGAGCTCCCAGCCTTCCTCCTAATTCTCCTTTCCTTCCATGATCCATTGGACCTCCGTGAACCAAAGGCTATCGAATGGCTGCAGCCCAGATACGTTACAGATACAAGAGCTCTGAGGTTCCTGCCCTGCAATGGCTCTACAAGCAAGACAAATACTGTGTGTTGGTGGTACTAGAGCAAGACCACCAGGGTGTCCAGAGCACCGTTCTGCATTTTAAGCACATCTACTGAAATATAGAAAACACCTTTGCTCTTTATGAGTTCAAACACACTCTAGACTAAATGACTCAGAATTAATACCTGAAGTAATGCCAGCAGACGGATGTTTAGCACTTGTAAAAGTTAGTACAAAACAGCTCAATTCAGACTTTCCAAATGCTCAGGAGCAAAACATCACAAAATATTTTTAATCACGTCAAAGTCAGAAGTCCTTGATGAGGTCTTTGTGGAGAGATTTTTGTTTTAAAATCAGTTTTATGGTTTTTTTTCCAGGCCTGAATAATGATGCAAATCTGATGAGAATTAAGACAGCAGAGGAGCCCTACCAAATCCTTTGGTTACACAGCAACAGAGAGGGGGTCTCCAGAGAAGGAAACTTCATCCGGCTGCTTTGCTGACAGGAGAAGGCTCAGTGTGATAAAAGAGATCCTGCCACTTGCTCTGAGAAACCCCAGCAAAACTCTGTGCTGATACATCTCTGCTGACACCTGCTCCAGCTGGCCCTTCGCAATTTGACAGGGCTAGAGGGCTGATGGCTAAAGAAGAGGTGGGTCAGGTCCTGAGAACAAGCATAACATTTTGCGTGTCTGATGTGGCTCTTTGCTGTCGCAAAGGCTGAAAATGAAAAAACCCAAATATTGGAGCAACCATTCTCTCACACTGCCAAGGCAGAATATGCCTCTGATACATTTTCTAGCATATCACTCAAGCTAGTTTTTGCTTTCCCCATTTCCAGTCTCATGTACCTTGCTTTATTGAACATGTCCTGCTATGCTGGCTAAAATTTTCTCCTCCTTGAGAATTCCCTTCCTGTGTTGTGCTATGCAACCTATTCTCCTCTGGTGTCTCCCTCCTAGTGCAAGTTCATTTCTTAGTACAGTATTGCTAGGCACTTTTTTCTTTTCCTTTTTAAACATTTTATCTTATAAATCAATTCTTTCAGCTCCCTCTTCCTTATACTACTTGAATCTGTAAACGTGCAGGAGAGAACTGCATTGTTTATCCCTCTCTAGTCCTCTGGGGACTTGGCTGAAATCCTCACCCTGAGAACATTAAAATATTGACTGTCACTGGCCCTAGTGCACAGCCAAAAAGCTTTGGAGGGTGCAGGAGACCTGATGCAGCGTTCCGGATGTGTAACACATCTTTCTCAATTTACATGAAACATTCACTTGCAAATATTGACAACCCACAAACTGCTGATAATCTACATGCCACCCGTTACAGAACATGTACACATACCACAGCAACACAACATTAGCTAAGGTATCTCTTCTTAAGTTTGAGAGTAGAGTTTTCTGTCACAAGGCCGGGTTTGTAGCTCTCTGTCTCCAGGGCTTTTCTGTGAATATTATTGTTTGAGGCTATGATGTATCTCAGTTATTGACTGGGAGAAGAACATTACAACAGCCTAAACCTCATTGGAGGGCTAATTTCTCAACCACACATACTGGAACCGCTTTTCTTTCTGGAGTGAAGGAGTGTTTAGTCTATTTAGCCTTTGTAATTCATGAAACAATAAATAAACAGGCACTGACTGTGTTGTTCTTTCCTCCCCTTATAAATACATCACCCTGATACGTGTTATCTGCTGCAAACACTGACCAATTTGCTCTTTTCTTTACAGATAAGATGAAGCACATTTTTTCTGTGAAGATGAATAACCGAGGCTGACCCCATTACCTGGAGTCAGGCTGCAGGTGCCTACCTGCTGCACATCTCCAGCCCGCTTCCCCCTGCAGCTGGGGTTAGTTAGCCTCTCTGCTTCTGCATGAACACAGCTTTATTCCCCAGCAGCAGTGTGATATTTGCCCATGTTATAACGCAGTTATCATAAAGTGGTGCTATCATAGCAACAAAATATATTGCCTTCATTTCATTCCCTTTTAGTCAATCAGTGTTTACAGTCCATCCTGTAATCACTGAACTTTATTTTTTTCTGGTAAAAAAGCAGTAAGAACAAAAATCAGGAATGACTATACACCAACAAAAAGCTAGTTGAAAAACCACTCTGATGGTATTTCTTAAATGCTGTGCCAGATAGGAGACTTTCAACTAAGAGGAAAAACTTGGAAAACTCCCATCTCTTTTGGCCAAATAACTGTGAGCAACTGTAAGTTCCATCCCACCGACACGAAAGGCAGTAAGAGGCAGTTCATAAATTACACTCTGCTGCTGCCATTACACAAGCTGCTGTTGGAATGAGTTACCAACTTGTAATTCTGTAGAGATAACACCAAAGCTGTGGGCAACATCAGCATGTCCTGAGCTCTCAAAATCTCCAAAGCTTTTGTCTGAGCTTTCTTCTCTCTTCCTCACCTTGTAGCAGGCTTTGTCTTTTGCTTCAGACCGTGCTAACAACACACAAAAGGTTTTTTTAAGTTATGACAGTACAACATCATTCCTGTTCACACAGGTAAGCTATAATACATGTCCCCCTTTAAGGAAGCACAGCCCAGAGCAACACCAGCCACAGTCCAAAATCCAGAGCTCCACTTTACACACAGTAGTGTGAGGTTTGTGAGCTATACATCGTAAGACACATCAGTTCATATGATTGCAAGATGAGTTTTCACCTATTTTGCAAAGTGAATCAAAAAAGCCAGCAGAAGTAACACTTTACTAAAGTTTGGCCAAATCCAAAACTTTCGTTTTTTGAATATCTGGTGACCAGCCACTTGATTAAATACCTAGCCCTTGATGTAGGAATTTAGGCAACTGTTCAGCTTCAGTCTGTTTTCATAGGCAAATACAGTTTATGCAAATGTTCACCAACTGATGCAATGATTTGAATTCAATGCAATTAAAAGATCTTCTTCCAGTGCTTCCCTGTTGCCTACCCTCATATGATCTGCCTCTGTATTTTGGCTTTATGGCTTTTCTGCACATACCCTGGTCTTGTCTGGATCCCTTGGGAGGGATCCAGCTTTCACAGGAGTCTAGAGATCCCTACTTCCACAGAAACAAGTGTCCATGCTCCTCCTGAATCCAGTAGGCCAAGGTTTCACAAGATTTCTCCATCTTGGAGGCTACAGCCTTCTCTGACCTGTGGTATCACCCTCCTGTGTGTCCATACAGGTCTGCAAGGGAGGGATTTGATTTAGATGACTTTGGCAGAGTCCTGAATCCTAACCCAGTGCACAGCACGATAAATAGGCCGTGCACTGAGAGGGTCTGTGGAGCCCGTGGCAGGAGAAACAAATCCTCTCCCCCCAGACGGTGCAACAGCTGCTGGGCTTATCCTTCAGTTACCACTGCTGAGGGTCTGGAACCCCCCACCTCCCTCCTGTGCCTGCTGTCCCTCCCCACGGGGAGGTGTTGTACTTCCCCACAGGAGCAGACAGCTGTAACCAAAACCAGCAACTCCCACCCTTTCACCCCAGACACCTCTCCATTCTGCAGTGCAGCGTATAAAGTTACAACTTTGTGTAGCTTGCCATATCCTCCCCATCGCAGCTACCCCTGCTTGCAGCTCTGCCAGGCAGAGGTCCTGGTTAACGTGCTAAGCTTTCTTGCCGTCCCTGGCATTACCATTTTGCACTCCTGGAGTCCTTGAGCTGACAGCAGTGGTGCTGGGGGAAGACATCATTAGCAAACGTGGAACAGCCCCATAAACACAGACCAGTTCCCTGGGGTCCAGAGGGAGGTTGGGGAAACTGCAAATCCCAGAGGTGTACAAGGCACAGCCTGTCCATCCTCCCCCTTTAGGTGGCATAGAGCACTCCTACACTGAATTTTCTTCCCAAAGGAGCAAGGGAGCTGGTGTCAAGTGAAGATTTCAGAGTGTGGCTTATCAAATTCCAGCAAAATGACCACCCTCATAACCCAAAACAGCTGCTGTGTTTACAGTAAACATAAACGATAACTGGGTGGCCTTTGAAGGCACCATGTCCATTGCTGGTAATTATGGACAAGTGGATACAGCAGTGATGATCCAGAGCATTCATTTAATGTTCAGACATAATTATGGCCATTATCAAATTTCTGCCCCTTCAGCAAAACGGGGGGATGGGGTCAATTGTCCAATACCACAGGCAGAAACAGCAAAGCAGGGGCTTCTTCCCTGAGTACCACCTGGTGCAGCAGACGCCTTCACTCCAACAGAGGCAGGTGATGATAGAAGGCCCCTTGGGCACACCAGCCAAATGGATTCAACACCAGGGCCTCCCACAGAGCTATCCCAGCCTCTGTCCCTTAGGTCTGGGAGACAGGGTAGTTCAAACACCAAATACATGTCTTGGAATGTCACTTCTTGAGAGGAGAGAGGGCAGTGGCGGCATTACTAATTGCAAGGAGGTATCACTCATGTGTGTCGGGAAGTGTTACCCCCCACAGTGCCACCCCCATCCCAACCCACGCTGACTAGTTTGTGAAGGATGCTCTCCTCTCTTCTCCCAAACACTCCAGCTTTATGGCAGAGGGAAATACCTAGTTTGCAAAGGGTTATTCCAAACACCAGAGCTGATGAAAAGGTAACTACACAAGGCCTTTATGTTGGGAATGTGAAATGACCCATAGTGAGAATTATCAAACAAAATCCAACCAAGTATGTCAGTGAGAAAGGCTGGAGGGATGGGGGATGAAATTTACTTTTTCAAAGTTGGTGACCTAATGCTAGGATCCATGTAGCATGTTTATTCCCTAGATAAAACCATACAATTCTAGAGCATCTAAAAATTCTTCAGAAGCTGGCAGGAGCTACAAATGCACAGACTCTATCAAAATCACACTGTAGCTACATGGTTTTCTTACTCTACAGGCTGGTATGAAAATATTGTCTACTCTTCACTTCAGTGAGGTGAAAAGCACCATCCACAGACAACTGGGCATCCCAAAGGCATTTCCTATTGTGCTCTCACAGGATTAGCTTTTTTTCCTATCCTTGGAGGGAGAGGACTGAAGATTGGAAAGAAAAGGGGAGCGAGACCTCAAAGTTTGTTGTGTGACTCAGAGCAACAGCCCCGTGCAGCTGCACAGCCACACTGCACAGATACACGTTGCTACTGAGCAGTCCCACCATGGCTGTGAGACTATGCAACACAATGCAGAGTTACGGGATGGATTGTCAGGCACAGACTCACGCTGAGAAGGGCTCCTTGATCCATCCAAGGGGATGCAGGTCCAATGGGTTGGAGGGATGGGGTTGCTGCTCTCTCAGGAGCTGGTCCCTGAGGTCAGGGCTGGGGCACCATGCAGGAGCAGTACTGGGAATGTGCTTAGAGCTCTCTGTTCAGAGGATAAACAGAGCTGAAATCTCTGGGGTTGTTAATCTGTCACCTTACCCTGCACTGAATTAATTTTTTAATGTGTTTTTAAAAGAAAAATAAATAAAAGAAAAAATAGAAGAGATGATAAATGGGTCCCCTTCTATTCCCTTCATCATTGGGCAATACCACCCAGGCATCTAGCAGGGACAAAATGTAAAAAGGTTTCCCTGCCTTGCCAACCCCAAACTCCATTTGGATTGACAGAAGCCCTAAAAAAAAAAATCTCTGTGTACCCCAGACTTACTCTCTTCTTTCTGCAGCTACAGGGGTTGCAATGAAGTGGCCCTGCTGGGCCTTCATGAGATTCTAGACTACTTGAGCAGAACTGTTCACACAGAAGGCTGATTTAACACCATGCCAAGCTGTTCCAAAAAGATCCTGAGTTTCCATTGTGCTACCTTGATTTTCCTACTAAGAAGCCAACAGAATGTGTCACAACCTGAATCTATCTAGCACAAAGTTTGCAGCTGTTAAAACAGCACACTCTTTCCCAGAGGGTGCCTGTATGTGAGGTAGAACGTGAGGCTGCCTGCTGCACTGGGCAGTGCTTGGACCTGGGACCCACAAGACCCCAAGGCTGGCCAAACTCTGACCTGCCACGTGACCTTGACCGCGTTACTTCACCTCTTTGTGCCTTTGCTCCCTTCACACTACTTTATCTCCCTGTTTAGCTGTCAGCTCTTTGTGCTGGGTATGTCTGCCAGAGCCTAGGCAGGGCCTGATACCTCTCATTGTAATATTAACATTTGCTAGCCAGTTTTTGCTCAACTCTTCACAATGGAGCAAGGGATTGTCTTTCCACAGTAGACAGTGAAACCTGGTAAGAGCAAGTACAGACCCTGCCATCACCCGTGAACACAGAGTGCATGACACACAAATCCTGCCAATCGTTGTAATCATATCTCTAAGAATCACTGCTTCCACCTCAGGGAAGGCCTTATCCTGGAGCCCAGTCCCTCTGCAGCCAGGTGCTATTGGCCTCTCAGATCAGTGCTGCTTTAGGAAGTGTATTGCCACAGGGAAAGTTTCCAGAGTTTCTTTCATTCTATTTCTCTTCCCAGAAATTGTAAGCCAAATAAAGCAAGGAATTGGCAGCATGTGGCAGGAGAGGAATATGCTTCAGAGATTGCTGGAGTGCACGGAGTCCAGGTGACCAGTGCTCTTTGGAGCACAGGCCATCTCAGCTGGACTGTCTACTCACTTCCTAACACAGCTGCCTTTAACCAGGCCAGAGCAAAAGATAAACACCACTTCAGCCCCTGCGAAGAGTACCTCCATATGTGTGCCATCTCTCCAGCTAACACAGCCAAATATTTACTTGAGGCTTGAGCCAATTACTGCTGAAGACACACCACAAGAGCTGGTTCAGCAGGAGACATGCAAATGCGTACTGCAGCACAGGGTTCCTGTGACAGCGTGAAGGCTGCTGCCCATGCGGTGCTCCTCTGAACACAGCTGTAGTTGTCTCTACCCAGTATTTACCTCCCTGAAGAGAGCAGTGACCAGCCACCCAACAGCACCTGGCTGCTGTACAAAGCCCTGATCGAGCCACTTCCTCTCTGTTTTGTTGTGAAAGAGGAAGGGGGGCAGCTAATCATTTTCTCTCTCGAGCTGTATCACACAAGTAATCAATTGTTGAAAGTTGGGAACAGAGACATTGGGACAGAAGGGGGAGAAAGGACCATGTGTTAACCTAAATGATAAGCTTTGCCCAACCACAGCTCAGCCTGCCTCGCAGGTGGGGTGACGGGCATATGGGGTTTGTTCTTTGCAGTTCACCTGCTGCTGGCTTTCAGCACTTTTTATTCAGTTATTTTGTTTATCTTAGAGGCCTATTGTCATCACCTCCGTGCTGCCAGGGCAGGCTTCAGGTGCGGAGCGGTCCATGGGGCGCTCAAGGTACAGCCACCACAGTGATCAACAGCCGCTCCAGGGAGGGGCTCCCTGCTCCCCGCTGTTTATGAAAATTGCTTCCTCTGCTGATAGTGATAAAACCAGGCAAACAAACACTGCTCGAACACGGCTCAAGCTATTGAGCTTGTCTTTCTCCTCAGGACTTGAGTTGTGCGGAGCATTCAAAGCAGTATAAATAGACTTAATTTCCAGTAATGAAGCTGGAGTAGACATGAGCAGGTCTGAGTACCACTTGATGACAGGTCCTGTTGTGGGTTTATTGGATGAATGGAGGTGCTAAGCACAGCCATTTTTTTCAAGCTGTAAATTTCAAAAAGACTGTTTCCCATCTTTTGCGCTCCCATTTTCAGACATAAAAATCCTGCCCAACTGAGTCAAACACATTTTAATAGGATTTTTGGACCATTGTCCCAATTACATACACAACTCAGACACTCAATGCACAGGGGAACGCATCCTACCTAACTCCGTTTTGGACATTTTCTGCAGAATGGTGGGGCGCGGATGTGCCAGATCCTTATAGAAGTGACCAAGAAGGTGAAAACAAAATGTACAAGGGACTGTTTACCACTTGCTTGTGTCCTTAGGAAGGCTTTAACTAAAATACAAAGTATCATCTTTTAGTATGAATACATCATCTGCTTCCCTGGTATTTACTCAGTGTACTGGCAGAGCACAGCCACAGCCCTCTCTTATTTATTCTGCTAGACAAAATAAGCCAAATTTT
Organism: Syrrhaptes paradoxus; assembly: GCA_013400615.1. Taxonomy (NCBI): domain Eukaryota; kingdom Metazoa; phylum Chordata; class Aves; order Pterocliformes; family Pteroclidae; genus Syrrhaptes; species Syrrhaptes paradoxus. The sequence continues at coordinate 141,241 of VZTO01025567.1, forward strand.
ATATATAAGACAAGCAGTACGTTTTCCTGATGATTTTAGTTGAAAGGCTGAAGCAAGGCAGGCCCGAGGAGAGGCAGCCTGGGCATGAGCAGTGCAGCCCTCGGTCTCCACTGTGGCCACCAGAGCCTCCCCAGGGAGCACAGCTGCATTGCAGGGTAGTGTCCAGCAAGAATAACAGATAAACACGCACGCTTCACAAGCCACTGGGCACTATATTTCTTCTGATGGGAACCATCCATTATTCTTCCATCCTCCTCTCTGTGTCACATTAGTGAATGGTTTTACAAAGCAAGTCAGGGGACAGGTTTATTTACTCCCAGCTGCGCTGCACAGCACCCAGGTTCATTGGTATTGGTTACAAATGACCTCGGGTCTTCCATTATGGGCTAATGTCTGCAGCCCTCTGACCTCCGGAAGTGCTTAAGGAAGAGCTGCAGTAAATCAGAGCAGCACTTAGCTGTGAAGGAAGAAAGTCCCTCCTTATCGATCTGCCAGCGGGAGAGGAAGGACTCTGGCTGGGCCGCTGAAAGGTAACGTGCTCTCAGCTGCTCGGAAAGCTCTGCAGACAGAAGTGGCACTGTATCTGCACTTTCCTATTGGTGGCTGTTAGGGTGAAGCCAGAGGGCAGTAAGCCTGGTGCCGTTTCCCTTCCAGCGTAGGCTGGCAGGGGCAATCACAACCACTCACCTCACAAGGCAAATCCTGCATGCACAGGTTGACTTCTGTAGCCAACCAGCACAAACATGGGCTACATCAAATACAGCTCAGCTGGTCCCAGTGCACGTTCCTCTGCTTTTGGTTTAAATTTCACTAGTGCCATCCCCACTGCACCAGCCTGAAGGGAGTTACAGAAGCTGCTGGACTTGCAGCATGGATGACAAGGTCCGAGGGCTTGTTACAAGCAGTTTTCAAGATGCCATCAGAGGAACAGTCTTTGCGGAGATGAGAATGGCCAATATGATGGCTACCCTAGACAGAAGGTCCCTTTGGAGAATCAAGGAGTGGAGAACAGACAATCTGCGTGTCTTGTAAGCCAGGTCAGCCATGAGCTCACTCGGGAGATGCCTATGCAGGCCACTGCTCGGCACAGAAACTCTTTTACTGCTTTCATCTGAAGGATAGCTGGTCTCACACACCAAGTCTATCATACAGTGAAGGCTGTATTTCAGGAGTCTGCACTAAGGTCTATAATTGGTCCTTACCACTCAGCTTCTTACCAGAGGATATGAACAGTCTGTGCGGTCTGAGCAAATTAGTCATCATGGAGTCAACCTGAGGATGCTATTAAACACCCTGTGTGCCAGAGCATGTTGGGATTACAGGAGGAAGCAATAACATAACCACAAACCACCACACTTGCAAAACATCGTAACCACAAGCAGTTCTCCCCACGAGGGTGGAAACAAGAAAATTTGCCACATCCTCTGTGCTGACAAGTGGAGCCCCAGAAGAGGGCACAGAACCGGCAGAGCATGTTTCAGAGCAGAGCGCCCATCTCTGCAGGTCCCACCATCAGCAGGGGATTTCAGAACTAGTAACAAGTAGCTCTCGGGGAGGCCCAAAGGGCACCAAGGTGGGACCAGGTACTTCCCTGCTCTGGACAGGCAAAGGAAGGGAGAGGATGAAAATGTGCCAATGAGAAGGTGACACGCACAACTGACCCCTTACATCAGAGAAAGAGGACCCTGAAGGACAAAGACACAAAGGTGACAATATCCTTTCCTTCCCCATTTATCTCCTTTACAGTTCTAGTCTTCACCTCTCAGGGAACCTGGCTCGGTCAAGTCACAGGAGCTCCCTATCCTAAGGGCAATCCTACACCTCCTACAGAGAAAAAAAAAAAATTCTGCTGTCCTAGAAGTAATGCAATCTCGTGTGTCATGTGCCTAAAAAGTGTTCTGCTTTATGATATACATATACACATAGATCACTTTGTATGTGGTTTTTTACTTCTGCCCATCTCCAGAACAAACAGTGCAATTTTACTCTCCCATAACTGTTTCTTGGCTCCTTTACACATTCCAGTGCAGCAGCATCACAGATCCACTACAGAAAGGACTTGCTCAATCAGCTGATGTAGTTCACTGCCAGCCTAGCATTATTCTCTATTGTACGAGGACTGACTCTTTGGGGAAGAAGGGGTGTAGCATCCAGCAAAGGGAGAGGCTCTCTCCTCCAGGATATAGGAAATACTACCAGAAAAAAATACTTTTTTGTGGCAGAGCTTAAGTCCAAGCCATAAAAGAACAGGGCCAAGGGTGCAGAATCACCTCCTGATGAAAACTCGCTAGGTCACCCAAAAAGCTTTTTTGTGGCTGATGTGCTGTGGGGGTTTTGTATTCTATTGCGAAAGGAAGTTTACAGTGAGGAGGTTTTTGTTCAGCTACAGTTAGAGACAGGCCCAGACCAAAACCTCACAATTGCAGAATCCTAAATCTTGAAAATGTCCACGGATGTATTAACACTTCACAGTTCAGACCCAACTTGCCAGTAAATAAGGATCAGTAATTGGTTTTTTAACATGCAAACATTAAGTTCAATCAACCACATAGAGACCGCAGAAACAGCAGCATGTTTCTATACGAGCAAGGCAGAGAAGACTTTAAGAGAATTAGCAGCATCCACTGTGAGCTTGCATTCCCAAGTCAGCGTGAACACAGCAAATGTGACAACCCCATTTCTCCGCATCTCTGTTTAACTGCTTGTTTGCTGTTTACTTGGTGTTTTAAAAGTACTAAGCCACAAGATCCAGTCCTGCCAATTCTGTCACTTTTCACTTGACAACTGTCCCTCTTCCACATGTTGATAACGACTTTGAAATTCACTTGGCATTTCAGTTTCCTTCCTGCTTCTCTCAACAGCTACACAAATGATGTCAACACGTACAGAACAATAGCGTATCGTGAGCTGATAAGCACAAAGTGCACAGAAGCCTGTGTCCACAGGGTGATTCCCAAAAAGAGACTTGCATGCATTAAAAATGTATAGAATTAAGAATTCTCACAGAAACAAGGGAGCCAGAATTCATTGCTCTATTCTTTTGTGTTGTAGGTCCCAGATGTTGCTGGGATTGATGGTTAGAAACGATGCAGACGTATCTTGCAAAACAGAAAGCTAAGCTAGGTACACCCGAGCTTTCTAACAGAGCAAACTGAGCTGTCCCACAGCTGTGTCTGTCATCACAGGCACCAGAGGTTTATCTTTTGCTACACCTGATGGAAGGAGCAGAATCATAGCCCAGCTCACCACACCGAATACACATACACATTATGTGACATTTACACTCCAAGCAAGAATTTCATATGCACATACATTACCAAATCTGGGTGTAATAGCAGCTTGTCTCAGTCCTATAAGGCTTTCCCTACAAATCTATAGCAGGATAAATCACAGCAAAATACCATGTTCTTAAGAGGTTTCGTCCTCAGTGCAAAAGTGCATTCAAATGTTTCTCTAACAAAAAACCTGAATAGTAAAATAAAGCACAAATACAAAACCAATGTTATTTTTTGTAGTGGAGATATTTAATGCCAGTTTCATATTATGGCAGCTCAAATTCCTGGGACTGACCATTGAGACAGTCTCTCAAAAAAATAAAAATTGCAACAAGTTTATACCCAAAGAAAAGTATCACCAAGGCAATAAACTCAGGGCACACTATCTTTGGCAGTGGAAACATCCTTGCCTTTCACTGCTTCATCCTGTTCCGAGAATGCTGTTGTAGGAGTGTTGTTTTAAAGTCAGGATCATTCACTGACCAGATTTGCAGCACAAGCATTTTGGGAGAGGCAAGCAAGGGGAAATACGTGCACTGCCTAACACCAAGCCACCATGTCAGTGCCCAGGCAAGGGAATCCAGCCAACACCACTCTGGGGAAACCCTACTGGACACAGTCTGCAGGAAAAAAAACATACCAAGGGACACTTCAGTCCTCCTCCATAAGCACTGCTTAAAGCCTCTCCCCCTTCTTTATCTTTTTTTAAACAAGCAGTTTTCTTTCATGAGCATACTCATCTGTCAGCTGTTTAACGGCAAAACATGGACAGTTAACGTGGGCCCTTCAAACACCAGAGGCATGTCAGCTTGTGCTAGAGTTTTGAAAGTCTCTGAAATAGGAGTAAATGCAATTTTAAGTGTGCAAAGTAGCTTTTCTATAACTATGAACAGGTTGAATTTGAGAGCTTTGAGAACTTGATAGTGCCAGTGAAATCCTGCTACTATGAAGACAATCAGGCTTTGCTCCCTCCCATACTAAATCATTTTTAAACCTGTTTGATGACTGTTTTTATAGGTACTGTAAAGTGAGAAAACTTCCAAATTCACACTTCCCCTTGTGTTTTTTCGCCAGACAATCTTACTGCAATTAGACTGGTTTGTAATGGAAAACAGATGAAAGCAGAAATTAAATCAAAACCTTGCCACATATCTAAGGTGTTTTCATGCCATACATCCCAAGAAGTTTTCCCAAAACCAACAACATTAAATTAAAAGCTCAAATATTTCAACCAGACCCAACAAATGCAGATGAAGCTTAAATTTAAATGGGAAGTGAACAGATTTTTCCTTCTCCTCACCTGCCAAGTCTTCAAAGTTCAGAGCTCTGTGTTTCTCTTTCAACACTTAGCAGCAGAAACACCTAGAGTTGAGTGGAGAGATTTCCTCTTCACACTGGCATTATTCATTATTTCTGAAGTGTCGACAAATGTCTTCAACACTATACAACGCGTACAAACAGAGAGTCCCTGTCCCAACGAATTTACAGTCTGAGGCTGTTATCTTTGTTCTGCTTTGGTATATCACCACAAATTTCAACAGGGCACCAGATGAGCCCAGTCCAGCTTCCACCAGCAGTTTTCCACTGCTCTCAATAGGAGTTGGACCAGCCCCAGTCAAACTAAGGTACAGAATTAGCTATTGCAGGAGAAAGCAGAGTTCTTGGCATGCCTACAAACAGCGAAAAACCTTATTCTTAACAGTTTTGTTTTAAATTAAGTGTATATTTTAATGTTTTCACACATAATACATTTTGAGAACTTAAAGAGCTCCCTTTCACTGTATCTTTCAACCACAGCAGTGCTACAGATCAACCAGCAGTAGGTAATTTCTGAATCAAGAGAGACTGGCAGCTACAGTAACAGCTCCAGCTGGTGGAAGTTGGTGAAAGTTTTGTTTTCTTTTCTTGAATTTTGTGCTAAGCTTTCTGCCAGGACATTTCACACACTGGAAATGTGTATTTTCTCTGACATTTTGAGAGCCTCCAAGTGTTTCTGCAAATAGCTTAAGAAATTTATTCCAAATTCAAGTTGCCACAATTTCAGCATATCCAAAATTCTGCACGGAGTTGCTATCCGTGCCTCTTCCCCAGCTGCATCTTGTGAAAGAGAAAGCACAGTCACACAGTCCTATGCACTGACACACAGAAAAGGCACGTACACTGACCTACTAACACCCAAAAGGTCATACAAAGATAGGACCAACCGGAGACATTGCCCTTCTGGTTTGTGCTCTAGCTGGGGCATGGGTCTTTGTCAACACTCTTATGTAAGCCAGACTTGATTTTAAAAGTTGGCAATAATTAATTATTGCAGTTCAAGCAAGCGCTTGAAAGTGAAACACATTCCAGCTAAAAGCAGAATGGCCATTACTGCTATGACTGTGAAAAGAAGCATCTTAAAACCACAACATGTCCTAGCTACTACTGATTCGCATCATGCCAAAGCCCAGAATCAGCACATCCAAATGCCACAGCTTACAACAGGCTGACATCGCCACACCATAAACCAGAGTAAGTTCAGACAAAGACAATGTGAAATGACTGAGAAAACTCCAGATTTCACAGAGCATCTTCAAAGTCACATGCTCTCAGTGTCCCCAACCAAAGCACTTTCCAGCCTACCTGGTGCCGTCTTCAGGTAGAGATCGATCCGAAATGGCTTTCTTGCCCATTGCATTTTGCTGATCTGCTCTCTCTTCCAGACAGGACATGGCCATTAAGTGCCATTAACATCCAGGCAAGATGCTAGGTGTTCCTCTCCTTTTGTCCTGCTCCATTTGTCCTCCATCTTAGAAATGCTTCTTGCAGTTATCCCTGGTTACAAGTAGTATTTTCCCCAATTTTCTCAGACAAGTCCTCCTTTCCCCAACATGAGAAGTCCAAGTGGCTTCCATCCTCTTCCTCAAGCACTTGGGTCAGTCACTCAGCCACTCTGGAAAGCACAAATCAAGATCATGAGACTTCTGTGCAAGAGAAAATTCGACCAGTTTACCATAAAACATGGAAGTGCTCTGCAAAAGTTAGCTATGGCAGTTTTTACGTCCAACCCAAGCAAATTGCTATCTGATCCTTTTTAATGGCTTTTAAAAAAATTTTATTTCATTTATATTTTCAGAAGTTCCAACTTTCCTTAGAAAGTATCCAGTCTACTTACCTAGAAACATTGCTTGGGTATTTAATAGGGTAAATACTTGTCCACAGTCTATCGAAATACTTAATTTTCTAAATAAAGTTTTTTAGTACTTGTTAAAGTATTAGCTTGTACTTAAATTCCTCATTTTGAGAAGCAGAACTTCAGTTGCTATCCCTTCTTTAACATCATGTCAGTGATCCTATGCTCCATGCAGAGCTGACAGGACCAGACACAGTGCTCCACTGTGTTCAGTGTATAATTCAAGATAATCTTTTTCCATCCTTAAACTATCCGTTTAGTGTAAATCCACTCTGGGATACAAGACTAGTATTGGATTGGTTATTTGGATGAGAAAGGGATTTTTTTCCCCCCACATCTTTCAGATGGGAATGGAGTGTTCCAAAATGTATTAGATTTAGGTTACTGTGAAAATGTGATCCACTGTGAAGGTCACACGCAAGCTTAGTTTCTGAATGCTTATAAAATTTTGGATACTCAGGCTCAGAGCACAAGTCCAAGGTCTATATAGAAGCTGCTTTCAGCTTAAAGAAAATAAGGACTCTCAGGGAACCAAAGAGTAGCTGGTTTCCTTTATAAACCCTGAAAAGTCTTCGGGGAAAAGAAACTTACTTGGTCCACACTTTCACCATCTAGAAATAACCTCCTCTCACTCCCTGCCTCCCTTTCATTGTCTCCTACCTCCCGCTCACCCATTTCCCATAACAGTTGTTTCCAGACACAATTGATTTGAAAACTCAGATTATTCAGTTAAAATTGCTGACTTTGGACTTGGGACCCCAAGCCAGATTGGGACAATCCCCTCAGGTCCTTTCTCCAGCTAATTTATAGCAACTTTTGTTGAGACAAGGAGTTATGGTCTGTAAAAGGCTTGCTGTCAGCCTCTCATAAAACCCCAGCACCCTGTCAGAGAAGGGACAGAGCCTGGGAAGAAAGTTTCAGCAGCAATCAGCTGGTTTCCATATGGGTGGCCTTCTACACACTGTCCAATCCCAAGGGTCCAATAAACCAGCCCTGATTTTGCACTTATAAAAAAACCAAAGTTACAAACCCTCCTCTACTCTCAGTTAGGGTTTTATAAACACGCTCCCAGTCTCCCTGTCAAATTTATTAAGAAACTCATTCTGCTGTCTCTCCCTTTCTCTCTCTTTGCATCTATGTGGCAGCCCCTTTTTCTCTCCAGTTTCTCACTTTTACATGGGCTGGGGAGACTTGCATCATGATTTACATCCTTCTGGGTTGTTTTCCCACCAGAAATAAAGAAAGGGGAAAACAAGTCAGAAAGTTGAGGGATTGGCCTCCAAGGTATAAAACCACCCACATGAGGCAATGTTTGTTCTCAGTCTGGCATAAATTCTCCTCTTGTTCTGTCCTTTCCATCTTAACAAACCAAAAGAGCACATGATTAAAGATGTAAAAAGTTGGTCAGCAACAGTGGTAGTCAGAAAACAACATACTTCTGACTAAGTGAGAATGCTGCCTCTGAAACAGCACTGCCACAGAAGCAAAGTGCTGCTGCTCAGAGGACCTGGGTCTGCCTCAGTGCAAACTTACCCTGCACCTACGGACCTTGGCTTCAGTTCCCTTCTAAGTAGAAAAATCTCTATCAGCCTCTAGACAACTACTCATTCAGCTAATATGCCTATTTGTCCATACTAATTGTGACATGGATAATTTTCCCTGTATCTAGCCCAAATTGCCCTTTTACTGTCAGCTCATTACTCTTACTGACATCACCGACTTCAGCAGCGCAAGGATTTCGCGCCTGGCATTACCCTGAAGGGAACCAGAGATGGCTGTTGTGGCTCCTGCGCCTGGCAGATATCTGAGCCACTATTCAGGCTTTGGACTTTCCTTATAAAGCTACAACTTTAAAGCCAATTTTGTTCCTCTCTAAACATCACTACTTCTACATAGGAACCATTACCACTGTCTCTCAACTGTATCATCAAGATGATGACCCTGATTATAACATGTTCAGAAACTTTGCAAAAATGCAAAAATAGAAAGCATCATTGTAAGGGGATATGATCATCTTCACAAAGAGTGGGTAAATGTCATATTTAATAAAGATGTAGAACTAAATTTTTGGGCATCATAAATGTCTACTCACTAAAATACAGTTATGGGTGATCCTGGAATTTGAGTATTTAAACTTGGTGTTTGTACTGAGGAAATAGTGGGAACTATGCTAAGGAACAGACTTAATTGCATGGGTAAATATGTGATAATAGTACCACTGACCCCTTAGAGTTCTCTGAAGGATTCACTGTGTGTATGGCTAGCTGATATTGCTTAAATGTGTTGGGTTTGTTTTTTTTTTTTAAAGAAAAACTTTCAAGAAGGCCCCTTACCAGAGATTCCTAACGTTGTCATGGTGTGAGAAGGAACAACTTCTTGTAGATTAGTAACTGGTTAAAAGAAACTATTTTTTTACAGCAGAACAGGGTTGTTAGGACACCATTCCAAAGGCCTGTCCTGGCATTCTCTCGTGTGCAACTCATCCGTAACAATGGGGGAAAGAAGTGATTAGGAAAATGGCATTTGCAATTGATTCCCAAATCATTCAAGATTGTCAAATCTGAAAATGAGGGTGATGAGGAGTGATCTGAACAAGCTGACTGAGAGGGTATGGAAGCACCAGATTGAATTACATTTCAATAGCTACAAAGTAACACACATGTGTAGAAGCCCAAACTCCATAAACCCTTTGATATGTCTGGATTAGGTATTACTACTCACAGAAAGAGATTTAGAAATCCCTGGGGAACTGAAGACATCAACCCAGTACTTGTCCTTGGCTAAAAAAAAACCCCAAAACAAACCAAAACAAAAAAACACAAACACCCAAGCCCTATAATGTTAGAAATTGTTAGGAAATGAACAGAGAATAGAAAACTTGTTATGCCTGGATGTGAGCCTTGACCACTGGCCACTGTGCTGTTCATTCCCTCTAAAAGGATACAAGAGACCCAGAAAACATACAGCAAGTGGCAATAAGTGTGAACAGAAAATAGCTTCCTATAGGATGTGACCGACTTTTCAGCTGGAAAGGAGACAAGGATGGAGGGATACAGTAGGTGTTGGTAACGAATTGGCAAATGTGATTTGCTAGTGGCTCAGGCAAGGCTCAAGCTCTGCCTGTTGTTATCTCAATCCTCCTTTCCCACCTTCATCTTTTGGGTTTTACTCATCTTAGAAAACTATAACATGGGAGCCCCTTTTCATGCACTGGTTCCTGTGTGGCAGCATGATGCAGCAATGTCTAAGTGACTAGCACAGCCTGTGAACACTCCTACGCATGTGAACATTGTTCATTGAAAAGCAATGCATGCAAAGGCACAGATGCCAATATGCTGTTACATTCTTTGTGGTACAAAATTATTGTTGGCCTGAAATACTTGAAAAGCCTCTTTCAAATTCCAAAACCATGTGCACAAAGGGAAAAAAATATATTTCCCTCCGTATTTTCCCTCTATAAAACACTCTATGGCAAGGCATTTCACAAACCAGGGGCACATTTTTGTGAACAATCCCAGGTGTAACATCTTCCCATGGGAATAGATCTGAAGATTTTGATGGATTTTGCTAGAGTTGTTTGCAGCATTCAGAGCATCTCAGAATTGCAATTCTTATTTGAGGAAAAAAATCCCTTTGCAAAACAGGGAGAACTCTGCCCAGGTGAAGAAAGAACAAGGTCTTTGGGAGGAAAGCTGAAATGCATTTACTCCTGGGAGACAGATTACAAACAAGTGGCAACAGGGACTTCTAGATCAAAACCAAATCATCACCCAAGTAATTAGCTTTTTCCCCTATAGTGCAAGGCTTCTCTATAGTAGCCATGTCACATCTTCAGCAGGAGGCAATTCATAGCTCCCCGTCGTTTCTCTGATATATCCATTACAAAAAAAATCCAGATTTGCTTGCCATGACTTGCAGCCCCCCGGAAGGCTATGGCCAGTTTCCCATGGACTTCAGCACAGCCAGGATTTCACTCTCAGATATCACCAAACCTTTGAATAAAAACGTGTCCCACAAACAATTACAGCATTTTCCTTCAACCCAAAATTCATTAACCTCAGCAACACTGACAATCTTTTTTAGAACAATGAATTCTCAGCGAGTGCTTGCAGGAACCCGAGAGTTGACGATCAAGGTTATTACTGCCTTTTTAGGAGTATAAAATTCCCTCATTAAGGTGCACTGAAAACTGGAGCTCCTTCACAAAGGATTAATGCTTCACATCCACTATTAATAAGCTTTCACTGCTGAGTTTAATGATAGTCACAAAACCCTATCTTTCCCATGCAGCTCTGCCCATCTGCAGTATTTGGCACAGATTTTAAAGTACGGTAGACTTGAGTTTTCCAGGGAGCAGCCATCGCTCCTGTGCTCCCTCTGGAGTGACTACTGGAAGCCAAAAGCATTTAAGCAAAGCTAGATAAAATCAGCAGCACCCAATGTGGGTTCTTTCTGGTTTCCTGCAAATAAACAGACATGTTTACAAGGGGCTGTACATTCACATCAATCATAAGGTGACTTTGTTTACAGTAGAGGAATTTCCTGTAGGCTTTTGCTGTCCTGGTTTCTTTCTCTTTGTATTTACTTTTGTTCAAACACAATTTAAAAAAAAACCCTGTAGGTACTCCAGCTCAATTCAAAATGTGACACACTTAAATCTGAAGCAGGCTGTAATTCATGCCCAGATTTAGTTGTTCTTTTTCTTGTTTGTTTGTTTAAGCTAACACACCTCCGCATTAAAAAGCCACTTTTCTCTACCCATCCAATTAATCTACACCTGGGAAGAAAGCAGCTTTGATTTGTCTCCTCATAAAGACCTGCTTTTCTCACCAAGCCCACAAAACAGTAGAAGCCCACCTGACCCAGGAATTGGGCTTTTACTTCAGGCATCTAGGAGACAGATCCCTCAGAGGAATTAAAGTCAAAATGTCATTGAATGCAACTGAAAGACTGACATTAATATCAGCTGAGCAGCCAGGATTAAGGAGTTCTGCTACTGTAAATCAGAATGAAGCATTTCTCCACCCCTTAACTGAATAAAAATTTAGTTCAGTGGGGATATAATCTGAAGAACCACTGCAAAATTTGGCTGCAAAATTCAGAATTTGGACAGAGAACTGTTTCAATAGCAAGTTCCCAATTTTCTATGAAAGAAGTCCCAGAACCTCTAAAGACAGAACATCTGTACTGGGGCTTTTTATTTGTACTCAGCCAGAACTGGATACACCCAAAATCTGGATAAGAGCAGCTGCATGGTCACTTCTGCATGACACAGAGCCAACATGCTGCAGTGAGCCACAGGGCAGGAAGGAAGCTGCAATCCTCTTGTCTTCACTTTTCTTCACTGATTTCTCCCTGAAGCCCCAGCTGTGGGCAGAGAAGCAGTCCCGCTGCTCCTGATGTGCGGAGATGAGTGGGGCACACAGCTTCAAGAAGCTACACGGTTCCTTTCTGCAGTGAGCTTACGGCAAAGCACAACACACAGGGCTTTGGCAGGCTGGCAGCAGCCTGCAATTGCTGTGCTGATAACTCAGTGTTCTGGGATACATATATACTGTGATAAAAAGCCATAAACCAAAACCTCAGTCATACTTCAGCTACTGGGTACAGATAAGAAAAAGCCACAGCACTCAGGCATACATCTCACCCACCATGACAGCACAGATTTACAGTTGCTCCATCAGCCCCTGAAGTTCTGTGCTCGCTCCAGCCATCACTGCCTAAGCCGTTTGCTCTCCGTTCTGATGTGACCGTGCATTAGGTCACTGGTTTATTATCCCTGAGTGCAAGTGAGCATTAACAGGTCAAACAGAGGAAGTGCCAGTAAAAGGCACTCCTTTAATATACAGGCTTTAGGAGGGAAGGCTTGTACAACCCACAAAGGCTACAAAAGATAGAAGAGCAAGAATGGGCAAGTGCAGAGCCAGAGATTTGCCAAAAAGAAAGTAGATCACTATTTCTGAGTGGCAGACAAGGAAGTACCACCCCTATCTGCCCTTCCAGGCAAGAAAGGCTCAACTGCAGAAATGGAAGCAGGGCCCACATGACTTTAAGAATTTCTTTACAGTAGTTTCCAATGCACAAGCCATGATTGAGCATAAAAATCAGCCTAGTACAGGCTCTTTTTGCTAGCATCCATTAGCAAGAACGTCAACTAATCAATACATTTCTATTGCCAGATACCTACAGGGCTGGAAGAGACACTATTTCTGACATTATTTTCAGTGTTCTTCTTACAACTAATTCCTGGAAGCAGTCTTCCTTCGCCTTGTGTGGCATCATTACTCATCTTTACCGATGCTTATCTAGCTCCATAAATCTGCAAATGCCCATCCAGAGAGCTGTGTTGCTCTGGACAGTCTACCAAGCTCATGCAGCTAGCCCACTCCTCCCTGTCACTTCATCCTGCCAAACCATCATCCACAGCTGGGTCAGGATTTGTCACTTCATGGTGGTGAGCGCCCCCATAGTTGACTTGCACTGTCCCCACAGAGCAGTTTCCCTGCTCTAGGCAATGACAGGGAACAGCTGGGACTTGGCAATACACAAACAAATCTTCCCAATACTGTAATCCAATTTACAAAGCAGAACCTCATACCACATTTGTGTGTTGCATGTGAACAGAGCCATAAGCCATATCTGTTAGCAGCCCTTGCTGCAACCATAGACTTCTGCAGAGCTATTTGGCACACTGGAGAATACATGTTAGCAAGCCTGGAACTGCCTCCTGGAAACCTCCCAGCTTCTCTTCTTGCTTCTCCAGACGAACACCTCTTTTCCCTTCACAGGTACCAGTGCGTTTTTCTCTCCCATACACTGGCAAAGCCCTGGTGATCTGTGCTTTTGAGGAATCCCAGCTGCTCACACACAGGGCAGAGATTAACCAGCAAGTGGTGCTAAACCCCAGGTGCTTTTCTGTACCACAAGTACTGCTTCCCAGGAGGATGCATACCACAGAGAACAGGGCACTCTCAGCCAACTGTGGAGCCTTGTAATCTCCTCCTGCCCTGACCTCTTGGCTTTTGGCAAGCCACTCATCTCTCAAGATCCTGTCCTGCACCTTAGCTATTGAACTATCTGAAACAGAGCTTATGTCTCAGCTCTGCTTTTCAGACTTCCTTAAGATTATGGCCAAATCACGGTCTTTGTGAACCTCTGTACCAACCCGGATATGGCAATTCCACCTTCTCTATGGAAAAACACGCAGTGTCATGACACCACAGTGGGAGCAGGAAGATGTGGCCCCAAAATTTTTTCAAAGATGCCCATCCCCAGCGTACAAGTTACAGAGGGCAAGGGCTGTCTCTTCCCACATACTGGTAAAACCAAGCACCCACCGTGCCATGTCACTGTGCATTAGTGCACTGCACTGAGTGAATAATAATGTATTGGTGTATGGGCCAGCATGAATCCAAGCTTGCAAAACATACTTGGCGCAATAAGTACCAAGCGTATAGGATATACTATCTTCAGGCTACTATCTGAAGGGAATAAAATAAAGGGAAAATTAATCTACTCTCATTTCCAATCAACTGAATAAGACAATATCAATTAAAGGAGGGGACACACAGCCAACAGTACCATGCATGCTTTAGGAAACACATCAATATCAACAGTATCTTGGAATAACATATTTAAGAGAATTAATTTAATTCTGAATACTGTCTTGCCTCAGGACCAGTTTCTATTTGTCCCAAGACATGTTGAAACAATAAAGAACATTTTCTCACCAAGCCCCTGCAAAAAATTTTCTCTTAAGGCCTCAAAAAATTGGCAAAAAGCCTTCTGCAACAAAAATGGAAATCCTCCTTGTCGCATAATCATCGCATTGCCTCAGAAAGTTTATACAAATATTGGTAACTTAGAAAAAGTTTACATGTTTAAAACGAGACCCTTTTCTGGTAAGGATGAGTGACCACTTTCCCTTTAGTTTTAGAAAAGGACAGCATTAGCAAAAATTCTCAGTCAACTTGGTCTAGTGGAAAGTGTCCCTGCCTGTGGCAGGTGGTTGGAACTCCATCTCTAAGGTCCTTTCCAACACAAATCATTCCACGATTCTATGATTTCTGTAAGTACTTAGACACTATACACTGATGAAGCACATGCTGTACTCAACAAGTAGGTTATGTTTGTTTAGCTGCAGGACAATGAGATTCTGGGGCTTCTAGGTCCTAAAACAAGCAACAGGATCATCAGGTATTTTAAAGGTTTAGAAATAACCAGGAAATCACAATAAACACAGAAGTGTTTGGCATTTGCCTTATATTAACCAACTCAAGAGGTCATCTATATATACCTGAATGTACATAAAACTCAGGTGAGATGAACAAAATGGGGAGCTGCTTTGAATCACATGGCTGCAGCTTTAAATTCTTTGAAGAAGAGAGTCTTACTTCTTCTGTGAACCCCTTTAGAGCAGTATCTGCCACACAGAAAATAGTGAGAGAGAAGAAACACAACCCTGGCATCCCATGTGCCCTGATATTTTGGATGGAAACACAACAGAGAACTTAAACTGATATCTCTGGGCAACACATGCAATTCTCTGTGTCTAGGTAGCGTGCTCTAGGGAAGAGCATGCACTTGCAAATACACTCCCCCAGGTGACAGAACAGGAAAGTGGAGCCTTCCCATACTCAAAGGGGGCTGCAGGAGAGATGGGGATGGACTCTTGATCAAGGAGTGTAGCGGTAGGATGAGGTGTAACAGTTTTAAGACAGAGGGGAGATTTAGATTAGATATTAGGAATAAGTTTTTTACTGTGAGAATGGTGAGGCAGTGGCCCAAGGTTGCCCAGAGAAGCTGTGGATGCCCCATCCCTGGAGGGGTTCAAGGCCAGGCTGGATGAGGCTTTGAGCAACTTGGTCTGGTGGAAGGTGTCCCTGCCCATGGCAGAGTGTTGGAAGTCCATGATCTTTAAGGTCCCTTCCAACCCAAACCCTTCTACAATTCCATGATCTCCACTAGAAAGCAAAAAACCTCCTGATGTTAAGCTGTGACTGAGGAGAGATTGTCTTCACATAAAGCCATGTGCCATCCAAAACCAATCCAACTGTCCTTCATTTTGATCTTTACCAGGAATTATTAGCACCCCTCTAGGAGAAAATCCACCTCCTGTATTCTGTTTCCAGCTGGCTCCAATGCACTCATGTTCTGAATGTCCCCCTGGATTCTTCTAATATTTTATAAGGTGGCAGCTTAAATTTCTGTAATCCGTGGCCTCAACTATGGCTATTAGAATACAGTATGAAAACCAGAATTTGGGGACAGGGGAGCCCGAAGTTGAAAAAGCAGCCTTTATATACAACTGCAGTTCCAGAAATAAGAGTGTGCAAGTGTCCAGAAATAAGGCTGCTCTCATGTAAACCAAGTCACTTTGACACCAAATCTCCTGATCTGATCACATCTGTTGAAGATTGAAAGCAGTAGGGAGAAGGGGAATACGTAGTGCTGAGCAAAGTTTCCACTTGCAACAGTACCAGTGTACATTTATCTTGAATATGTCTCAAGCTGGAGAAAACCTCGTGGAATGCTCTCCTGTGTCTGCTCTGCTCAGGAAATGGTAAAAGTGGCACAAATTTCTCTTTATAAATCAAGACTGACAAGGATTTTGCCCCAGGAAAATGGAGTATTCCCTGCTCTGTAAATGCTGTTTTCTAATAGTAATTGGTCAGCTAAAAGATGGGAGCTGATGCAAGAATAATTTGATTAAATCTGGTGCCCTTTTCTATGTTCGTGGTGATCAAGATGACCAGCTGTCTGGTGACTTACTTCTCCACTCCTTAGACATCTCGACAAATGGGCTTTTAAACAGCTCTAGGTTAATAAATTAACAAACCTTGTCTCAATTTATAATCTCTCCAAATTGGAGGGGAGTGGAAGAGGAGGAAAGTTGAAGTCTGGATGAAGATCCAAGTATTACATAGTGAGTGTGATACAACAGAACTGAGTGAAGAACTAGATAAAGCTAATAATGAACTAATAATAACAAATCTGTCATACCCTAAGCAACAGCATATCATCTACCAGCAAAGTCAGTCTTAAATGCCATATATACAAACCCCTTCAGTGTGTCGAATTTTGATTTCCTCACTTACCGTCATGTTCAAATATTGTTGTCCCTGAGACTATGGTGTCCCAAAGGAAACCACATTTTTATGGTGCAAGTCATGAATATCCTGATGGATATAATGATTCTCAGCAGCATTTGGCATTACAGCCAAGGTCATTTTTTTACTAGCTAGTAAGGGATCCTTAGTGACCTGTAAGTGCAAGTCTATTACAAACCTGTAGGTCTTAGATGAGCTAACAGCACATACCGTCTCCAACCTTTTAGGGTAAGTGTGAAGATGCCTCTTAGATCAGATCCTCAAGATAGCCTGAGGATACTGATGCATTCAGTTTTGAAATTCATGCCAAAACAACCCCAAATAAAAATGTTGTGAAAAAATCCAGTCTCAAGGTGTCTAGTTGGGAAAAGAGAGTATCAAAATAATTTGAACTATTTTGCTGGGAACACAGCTTTTAGAAATTGCAGGCTCATTTAAGGGGTGCATGTGGGACTCTTAACAGAAACACTCAATTATCAAACAGTAGAGAACTGGCAAATGCTTCATGTAAGATGAATCTGAGAGCATATCTCCAATTTTTTTTTTTGGGGGGGGGGGAGGGGAAGTAACATGATACCATGGTCTTAAGGGACACATTTCCCATAAGTATCCTGGATTGCACCTTCATACTCTGGTGCACGGTTATTGCATGAGCAGTATTGTATGTGCAGCTTTACCCATCTGTGTGCAAAATCTGCACTTGCTATATTTGGAGGCAAAGTAGAAAGGCAGCTGGCATCTCCCCCCCCCCCCCCCCCCCCCAAGATGCCCCTTTATAGCCCAGCAGTCACCAAGCAGTAGACCTTTAACCAGTCACTCATCTTGACTCAAGTGTTTGT
This sequence comes from Syrrhaptes paradoxus, assembly GCA_013400615.1. NCBI lineage: Eukaryota > Metazoa > Chordata > Aves > Pterocliformes > Pteroclidae > Syrrhaptes > Syrrhaptes paradoxus. The sequence goes on from VZTO01025567.1 coordinate 158,636, forward strand.
AAGGGTTCCCATTAGTCCATTTTCCTGTGTTTCACACCTCTAGAATTTGAGCTCCCATTAAACTGAACCAAGGAGACATTCAAACATTACAGATCATCTCAGGATAATTTATATTTAGAAATCAGCCTCAGGCTACAACAGTTCTTGAGATTCCTAGCTCCCTTCAGACCCAAGTATATACCATATCCCCTACAAATCACCTCAATTACAAATTAACATTGCATAGTCCCCAAAGCCACAGAGAAGAATAATGTTTCTATCCAGCCAAACAAAAAAGGTCAGGAAATGGAAGACATGGCCCTAATCACATGTAAAACCCAGTCAAATAGTTGTTCTTATCAGTTGATAGCTGTTTTTACAAATAATTAGATTGGTCCCCTATAAATTTTATAATTAGTTGCTTGCCTTTATTTCACAAAATACTTTTCTCATGCACTGGCTTAAAGGTTACTCTGGTCTAATGTGAGCTGGCAAAAGATAAACATGAGCTGCCTACAAGATGAATCTACAGAGTAGGACAATCATCCACTGCATTTGTTCGCTTCGTACGAACAACTGCTGCAATCTGGTATTTCTGTTCCAACATATTTATGCATTTCATACATCAGTGGTAAGCGATTAGGCAAAGCAGTCCCAACACTGCAAAGAGCTCACCAGCTGAACCATGCGTGTGTGGGACGATCAGCTGCCAGTCTGAATCCGTATGGATTTTGTTACCTGTTGCCCCTGTGCAACACAGTAATCAATATTAAGGGATTACACTCTAAGAACATGAGTGGGGTTCAGTTTTCTCTAAGTGACCCAAGCACATGCTCAACGTATTTGTATGAGGAGATCAAGTGAAAGATCCATTAAACAATAAAGCAGCACAAGCCCACGTTCCTGTGGGCTGAAATCAAGGGCACATTTTCAAGCTCTGAGTAGGCTAAAGAAACCTGATGCCATCTGAAACAGCCCTCAGTCTGTGTGCTGGTTGGTTAGAAACTTCTCATTATCTTCTTATCCTGCTTTGTACCTTGCTGGGCTTTTGCAGTGTCTCAATAGTAAAAAAACTTAAGTAGCACCCCAGAAAGAGAAACTGAAATGCTACACAATGTTTTCTTTATGGAACGCTTCATGTATATGCCTCCAATAGCTTTTTCATAGAAGTTAAGGATATTCATGGGGAGAGGCACAGAGAAATCAATCCATGTCTGGAAAAGTTGATATGCTCCTTACTTGTTGTAACCTGAAGCCGTGCCTTCTTTTTTCTCTTTTTTTTTTTTTTTTTAATTACTGGTACATATTTGAGACCTGTGCCAAAATGATATTAGAAGGAATCCTGTTGTGGCTTTGCTGATTCTTTGAACAGGTCCTTTGACAGCAATAAACAGCCGTGCTGATAGCAGAGTATAAGGCAATTTCAAACCAGGACATAAAGCAGCAAAACTACATGAGTGCTGAAAAAAAAGTACTTATGTAAGTGCTCATGGTGATCTACTACTGCCGTGTAACACCAGGTGCTCTGATAACTCCTCCTGGTCAGGGAGGTTAGAGTGTTTTAAAAACACTCATGAGCTAAACACTACAGCATCTCAGGGAAGCAGGGAAGTATCCTCCACTCCACTCTGCAGCCTGGTAGAGAGCCAATGCCTGCTCCCACCCCTGTGGGGCTGCAGACTCTGATCCTAGCAGGACCACAGCATGCTCATCCAGGAAGCCATTGACAGCACTGGGACTGAACCTGCAGCTCCCAGCCTTTTGCCTAACCGCGAACACAGTCCTTCCTCCAAGATGAAAGAAGAAAATAGCCAAAGATATGCCAATGGGCTGATCTGAGGACAAATGCTGTGCTAAAGTTCCACATTAGACAGCGGTGATAAAGACTTAATAATTTCTATACTGAATGCACAGGAAAATTAATAGCACATTTTATTTTATTAAATATTTAAAGCATAGTTACACAGTGTCTCAAACCCAAGCACTCTATTTTATGATTTAGTCTGCAAAACCATAAGATTAGTATTAAAATAATGTAACTTTGTGGGTTTTCTTTTAAATTTGCCTCCTAATTCCTGAGCCTTGAGTCCTGTCTTCCAGATTTATTTATTTTTTTCCTATGATAAGGAGAGCTAGAAACGGTCTCGATTTTTGAAAGACAATTGTCCCTTAGTTGTATGCATGGTTCTAGGAAATACACCAAATATCACATAACTTGGCATTCTTAATGTTTGCAAAGCACTTTGCAAACCTCAGCTAACGAATCCTGCAAGCACTAGTGTATTTGGAAGCAGTCAAAAATTATTGCTCCGAGCAGGTCTTGGGACCCTGACAAGGTTCACTGGAGAATCAGGCCCTAAGCAAACTGTCCCAGGGTCATTGGAAGACTCATAAAAAGGGATTACAGCTCTGGATTCCTCCTGTCCTGAAAGCACACTTCTCTTATTAAAGATACTACCACTCAAATAAAGGCTCATCCACTCTAGAGCATTTGTTTACACAGCCTAGATAATTTTTATTTATATATGTTATTGACCTATCCTTCTAGCCAATCCTGCAATAATAAAGCAGCATACAACAGCAATAAAAACAAAAGTTTTTTAAATTTAAATACCACACACCTCTGCAAGACCTGGGAAGTAGCAGAACACAAAATGGCAGCTCGTATTTCCACACCTGCTTTTCTTCCCCATCCACCCAAAATTTTAACAGGAAATGTTTATTTGGAGAAAGAAAAAATTAAAAGCTAATGGATAAGAGATGCTCACTAGGGATTCAGAGGGCCCTGGTCTAGGGAGAGGGAAGGTCTCCTTACACCTGGAGAGCCCTTTTTCCTTTCACTGCTAAATCCCACTCTTGGGCATCCCTTCTGGAAGGCTTTCTGACTTTGGCAGTGTTTGCATTGCTTTGAAATGCAAGTCTCCTCTGCTTTGTTTGTTTTTGAAAAGGTTTGAAAGGGAGGAGCAGACGTCCTTGGCTACTAAAGCTGAGCTTTCCCAAAACACAAGCTGCTGCTCTTTGTTTGCTTCTCGTTAATTAGCTGTGTGTCTAATTAGTGACAGGTTCCCTTTGGCTTTCCTGAAACTGAAGTCGCTCCATGTCAGTAGAGGTCCATCAGGGGACTTGTCAGTGCCCGAATGGTTTCCAGCTGCTCTGCAGCCCTCCACACAAGCACACGTGCATGCACACTGACACTCAGGCACTTCAGCTCGCTGACTGGTGATAGCCCTGCCGGTGGAGAAACAGGTCACTTCATCTGCACTGAATCCCTGATTTCAGCCAGGTCCAGCCTGTAGTATCCTAACTCACATCACATCCTAACTCACCACAGAGACAGATTCACAGTGGGATAGAAAGCAGGGGTTCAGCTTCTAACCCTCTGCTCTAGTCTACTTTCTCTTCCCAGTCTTTTCCTCCAACACTTTGGTCCAGATTTACCTCTCACTTGCTGTAGTCCAACAACACTAGTTTCATCCAAGGGTGAAAACTACTTTTCACCTGCACAGAGCATCACTCAGCTTTCAGGGGACTCACCGTAGAATACTGTTATTGCAGCTTGTTTATTTAAACCAAGGTGAGCTTGGCCTGTTACCAGATTTAAATTCATTTTTTTGGGAACTTATTGAGAAGTCCCTTCAGCTATACATGCTGGTGTGAGAAAGAGGAAGGACACAGACTTGCACCATCCCAGGGGACCACTGAGATTGTTCCTCCCCCACACACACACTTCCTGCTCTTCTCTGCTCACTTCCCCCCTAAGGGTTTCCATCAGCAGGTCCCTAAAGAGAGAGGAGTTTATTTAATTCCCTACTGATGTCAGATCCTGTTGGTGCCAGAATGATTGATGGGCAAGTCCCATGACTGACGGGAAGATGCGCTTTCAATTAGCTGTGTGGCCTGCTTCCCTCTCTCTGCCCTTGCTCCCCACAGTCCCTCTGGGGCAGTGCCCTCGTTGCAGGGCTTCTCTCTGGACTGGTGTTGTGTATTCCCTACCCTCCATTATATCAGCAGTCCCATTTTAAACAAACGTGGTTTATTACAAGCTGGCTAAGGATGAACATGGATGAACTCTGTCTTGGGCATAAAACAATCCCAAACCCCATCAACCCTTGGCCAGCAGAGAAGAATTCACTATTGGAAGCCACAGGATTCAGAGCATTTGATTCTAAACTTGTCTGAGGGCCAAGGTCTGTGGTACCCAGCAGATCACAGCTCCGGGGAGTCACAGAACCAGGAGAAAAAGCACAATCCTCACATGGTTTTGACTTCTATTAACCACTGTGAGACTGGACTACCCACACAAACTGAGGTTACTCCTAAGAAACGGTACAAGTGCAAAGAAGATGAGAATTCATCTTTTTTGTTGTTTGTTTCTGTAGAACATGTACTATCATTGCTCTTGCTCTCATTCCTGTGTAACAAATCCAACTCCCAGCACCACCACTTGGACAAACAGGATGGCATGAGAACACCAAAAGAGCGTTTTCACTACCCCCCTTGGCATTCACTTGAGCTCACCAAATTAAAACACCTAAAACAAAAAAGTTTTTGCAACTGTAATAAAATGAAGACAACCTTCAGCATTTAATATGATGATAGTTAAACAAAAGCATCCTTTTATTTTTCTATACAGTCTTGCCTTAAACTGTGATTAAAAAAATTTCACTCATAGGATCCCAATGTAGAGCATTAAGCTGTGTATTAGTGAATCTACAAAGTCTCTTCCACACCAATTGTCCAAAGGACAATCTGCTTTGACAGCATTGTGTCCTGGAAAGTACCTACCTTGTAAAAGGCACTTTCCATTGCAGAATCCAAGTCTCACTTATGAGCAAAACACAATTTTCACAAAGGTAATATGCTACTGTTTCTTTCCAGGTTGCACTAGAGGCAATAGAGTTTCTTGGAAATATTTTCCTGCACCAAGATTTTCCATGAAGAAGAAACAGTACAATCTAAACATTGACTCCAGTCCAGAAGATTGAAACCACTTTCCTGTGTCAGAGTTTTAGCAATAGCCAGATGTGGATGAACAGCAGGTGCCAACAGAAAACATCAGCTCTGAGCTCACATGCTCTTCACCGGCCAAATCCAAAGCATGAAGCTAGGTTATTATTCAACTTTCCACAGTATAGGCGATCTAGTCAGTGACAACTGTGTGGAGATGAAAGAAATCAGGACAGTAATGAAGAACTATGCTATTCTGGGACAATCGACTCCAGAAACAAAACCAGCAAGCTAACAGTTGAAGAGATGTATAGACAGACGTACTGAAGATATGAATATGCAAGACCTGCTCTCTTGATCAAACAAAGCTGTTCTGGGGAACTTATGTGAAATTAAATCATGGCTGGAGAAATGAAACTTAACCTAAATCACCTGTGATGAGGAACTTATATGAAATTAAATCATGGCCAGAAAAACTTAACCTAAATCACCTGTGACTGGTTCTCTGTCCCCCACCCCTCCATCCACAAACACATTCCTGGTCCGATCCACATCCAGTAGATCTATGCAGACCACATCACAAAGCATACTGCTCCCAACTCCCTGGCTCTATATATTTCCAGAAGCACTGTTGTCTTTGGGAGTTTACAAAAGTATCTTTAATTCAATTCTGGAAAAGCACATCTAGAGATGCCTAGCATTTATATATAATCAACAAATTCGAGATAAACAATTCTGTACTGGCTGGTACAAACATTCCTTACACAAATTAAATAGCATGCCAGTATCAATAGCAATTAAATACAGTTACAAGTTTGTCTGTCATTTCCAACACTGAGCCAAATCTTCCTTGTTTTAGCCAGCCAACATACCTCAAAGTCAGTTACATTATGCTTGTACTGTTTGAGGAATAACAGTCCAGAAGACTGGAAAGAAATAGCCTCCACATTTCCATGTGGAAAAAGAAACCTCCAAGGAACGGCTCTGTTGTAGCCTTCCAGCCTCTGTTGCTTTTTTAGTTCAAGACATAAAATGCTACAGTACACAGAAATCAATAAAAAAGAAATCAAGCACCTGACAGATTTGGTTTGGGATTTAGGTGACATGTATGAGCAGATGTGTGAGACTTTTTTGTATGACTCATTGCTCATCCTTGATCAACTATAACTAGGAAAGCAACAGATGGAATTAAAATGGCAGAGCAAACCATGAAGGAACAAAAGCTGAGACATCAGTCAGCCTGACCCCAACGTCAGTTACAGCATGTGAACCTGGAATAAGTCTGCTAAAATCTATGCCATTCTTCCAGACTTACATACATGAAACGGAGATTAGAAAGTGGTTCTGACAATAAATCAGGAGGCATGCAATATCATCACAAGTTTCACTGCAGCTGGTGTACTGAAACACATGCCTCTCTGACAGGGAGATGCTATAAACAACTGAAGCCTGACAGTCAGAACTGGTTTGGGCTCCAAAGGTTGGACTGCTTCATTTGGATCACACACTGAGGGATGGCAAGGTTGTCTACACACCGCCTGCTGAGCGGTTTGAAATGAAAAGGGAATCTGGCTTCTCTCTCCCCTGTTCATCTGTTGAGAAAATGATATGCAGTAAAAATGAAAACTTATTTCCTTTTAGCTTTCTATCAGCTTCCTCTGCAATTACACATGTTTTAGATCTAGTGCAAAGGAGGGAGCAAAGGAAAGGGAAATAGTGTTGCTTTTGGAGACGTAGCTTAATTATGTGCAATGTGGAGCCAGATACTACATTAAAAAGGCCACATAACAAGGAGATCAGCAGCACATGAGGGAGGTAAGAGTTTGAGAAGTAATAAAATCAAGGCAAAAGGAACATCTTTTTAGATACCACATACTTTAAAAACCAGGGCAAGAAGGCTAAGGAATGCCATTAGTGCCAGTCAGTGCAGCATGGCTGGCTTTGGAGCTGCCCTTGCAGCACTGTACATGTTTTTTCATCAGTAACTGGAGGGAAGATCCAGGTGGGAGAAGTTTCTATCCAAATGGCAGAGAAATCAGTCCCGTTTTCCTCGCCTGCTGACCGGTGGCAGCAGCAGAGCAAGTGCATCCCAAGGACTCTCCCCAGGATTCTGGTGCCCTCTGGCGACCGGCAGGAGCAAGATCAGCCTGACGGGAGAAGCAGGGGAAAGACCCCAAGCCTCTGCCAGCCTGAAGCCCTCAAACACAACGTACAGGCCATCCCTTGGCGTAGAAAGCTCCTTCCCTCTCCCTAGTCTGACCGTGTATCCCATGCAGCCACACATCTGCAAAGGGACGATGTAGTGACTGTAAAATTATGACAGGGGATGACTGCGAGTGCCCTTCTGAACCTCAGCATCCCTGTCACTCCCAGCCCCCCTCCAGTCAGCAAGGCCAGGGCTGAGCCAGTATCTGTGGGATTGTTTTCAATGACCAGTCCCCTCAGCACCCAGTGAGGTGTATCAGCCTCTCTCCTGCTGCACCACAATGGGGCAGGGGAAGAACAGCGCAGCCCAGGAACACTCTGTTTGTTCAGAGTGAAAGAGGGGATTATCTGACTGGGGCTAAACAAGCACCCTGAAAGTTCCAGTCATGTCCAGAGACAGATGAACACAAGCTGTACTGTGGCCCATCTGATGGCGTAAGATAAAGGGGCTGATGGCTTAAAGAAAAGGGCTCATTGCACAGAAGAAATGAAGGGTAAATTGCTCTTTTTATTTCCTGCTCACGTCAGCTGGTGATGAATTAGGAACACAGTTCCCTGCCAAAGAGCTCCAGTGAGTTGAATGGCAGGCTGAGAATTTGGGAGGTTCAGCTTTGCAAGGGCCCATTGGGCTGCCTTGTCCAGCAGCATCCTGCTGCAGCTGGGCTCGGGTTTTTCACTGCAGGTTAGGTGAAGAAGCAGGAGCTGCCTGGGGACTGCCGCTACAACTAGAGGGGCAGCTTCCTCCACAAGGCTGATGAAGGGGATGAGGAGGGAGGAAGAGGGGCTCTTTGCTAAAGGTGTGCCAGCCTTTGAACTCTGGACCTTTCCTCCGGGGTAGGGAAAGAGCCAGTGCATCAAAATGTCAAGATCAATATGCTCTGCTTGCTCTGGCCTGGCTGAGCTCAACATTTTTCACCATTAAAATAAAATCTGTTACAGAAATTGGTTCTCATTTCCACCAAGACCTCTTTCTGAAGGTGCTCCTCAGAAAAACAACCTAAAGTGGTTTAAAAACAAGCAAGCAAAAAACCAAGGCACAACTTTATCACAGGGCTGTTGTGCAAATGCAACTAGGGCCCAAAGGACTTGGGCACTTGCAAGATGTGCTTCCTTCAGGACAGGGCTTCCTGAAGCAAAGGGGATTTGATCTACGGTGCTCAGTACCAAGCTCATGCAAGACAAAGAAAGTAATCCTAAATCTATTCCTCCGAGGCCCAGGAATGAGATCACACATCCTACAGACGGAAAGGCTTACTGAGATTGTACTCAGATTTTAAGAAGGGTTCATGCATCCAGAGCTTTTCTGCTTTTCCTGGCTATATCAGTTTATCTGAAAAAGGATATTGCCTTTCCCTAGAAACCCAGCCTTCCTTGCCAACCTTTAGGATAGCATTACGTGGAAGGAGAGAGATGGGTTAGCTGATCTCTTTTAGTAACACTGGGATGCAAGGACATGGAGATATTCATCACTCAACAAGCTCACCTTCTTTTGATTTCCATACCTGCAGCACACAGCTGCTCCATCCCATTCAGTTGGAAGTTACTGAACTAGCCATCCAAGGAGTGACAGGGCACTAGGAATGAAGACATGGTACTAGCTCCACACCAGCCCAGGAAAGGAAGGAAGCCTTACAGTTCATCTGACAGTATCTTTACTCCCTTTGCCTTCCCTGGCACAAACCAGGCTAAAAAGGCCTTCCCAGAGCAAGGAAGGGTCTCCCTCTGTGAAGAGCATAGTGGCTGCATGGTACTATTTGTGATACACGCATTCTATAAACAGATGAAAGTTAAAAGAGTTGCATATGGGTTTGTGGCAGAGTAAGCCTAGTAAGATAAGTTGCTTTAACTTTGCCCCTGGCCTATCAGGGGTTTTTACTGGACAGAAACATTGCTATCTTAGCACAGCTTCAGTGATGACAGCCCCACCAGCTCAGAAGAACAAGCAGAGATGCTGGCATCCCTTCACTTCCAGTCTGTCCCCATACCCAACACCTCAGGAGCAGCCAGAGCAGGCTCAGAGCACCTGCACCAGGGGTTATGCAAAACCTCATAGCTACAACACTGTTTCCCACACAGAAAAGGGTGAACCAGCCCCTCCAGATCAATCTGGAACAGGCTTAGGCCTTGGCCACTCACAGCAATATTGTTTCCTCTTTGTTTGCTAGGGTGGCACTGCGCTGAAGAAACCCATTCCCAGACCTGTCTTGGAGCCAGCTAACCCAGGTAAGAGCCCTGCTTCCTTGCCTGCCTCTATGCACACACTCTGCATGTAAATACACATCATTCGCTGCATCCCACACTTTAGGTGCCAAAGAAGAGAGCTCGCCTTGGCATCAGCTCTGCAGGCCCGGGGGTGTACACTGAAAGGCAATTGCTTTCAGGCTATGGGAACAACCCTGTCAGGTCTCCATTAGAGAAGGTGATGACAGTCGCACTTATACAGGTGACTAGGTTTCACCCATAAGAGACAGGCAGGAGGATGCTTTAATGAAGGGCACACCAAGAAAAAGCACCTTCTCTAGGTTAACCTCTGCCCTCCTAGTCCTTGCCACCCACAGTGAGCTAAGGATGTTCCCTGAGCCAGAACAACTAGTTCTGGTGGCAAGAGCTTGGCTTGCTGTCAGAGAGCAAGGACCAGAGCTTGCAGCAAATTGTGCTTTATAAAAGCACTTTCCCGCATGTTTTCCCTTTGGTGGCACTGCAGCACCTCCCCTTCCCAGGTGCCCTCTCCTGGACTAGACCTCAATTAACTCACAGCCTCAGGCTATAAATCAAGTCAATAAAAGGGGCTGTAAAATAAACATGAACAGGTCTTCCCCTTTCCATTCAAACGTACTGAAGTGGCAAAGCCTTTTTCCAAGCGGCATTTAGATACCCTGTGCTTCACTGGCCTCACAAGAGGGTATCCAACGTGCTCAGATATTAATACAGGTGACCTGGTCACTGGGATGCAGGTAGCACTTAGAAGTGTCCCATGGCTTGGAGGTCAGCCCCAGGTCACTTCTCCAGACTTTTCTTGGCATGGAAGGGTCTAATTTACAGCTCACAAGAGCTGGAAAAGAAAATTTTAGAGATAGAGGTTAAATAAGCAATGTTGTTGTTTTTTATTATTAGGCCTGGCCTATTAGGCATACATTTCATCCAGCAGACCTACCTGACACCTCAAATAAGGAAGAAAAGTAGATCTTCAGCCTCTGAACCAAAATCTGTTCCAAGGGACACCCATGGGGTCAACAAAGTTGGCTGCACGACACTATGAACACAAAGGACTAAATTCTGCTGTCAAAGCAGCAGCTGTGAGAACTGTGACCTTTTCTAAAAATGTGCAGAGGAGAGAACAGAGGGTCTATAAACCATTTTACTTGTAGAGCTCCAGTGTCTAAAGCTTCTATCTGAAAGTAGGGCCACAGCATGCCAGGTGCTGTACGCCAAAGTGAGAGAAGCACTCTGCTCTGAAGTAGTGAAATCCCTGTAAGCAAGAGGGGGAAAGAAGATAAAGCAAGAGCAGCAGAGCTTTAGCACAGTTCTCTTGAACCACCCATGGCCCTGTATTCTTTCACTGGGCGATGGGGCAGGATAGCCCCTCCAAAGGCTGCCAGGAACAGTCTTTCAAAGTGAGATGACCCAACTTAGAGAAAGTTCTGCATCTACCTCCTGCAGAGTTCAGCCAACTCCCCACACTGCCCAGCAGCTTCACTCACCTGGTCTAAAGAAAAGAAGTCAGCTTTACTACCCCAAATCACTGCCAGTTCCACTGCTCCAGATCCCACATCAAACTTTTTTATAGCCTTCAGAGCCATATGGAGCTTTGAAATATATTATGTACCTTCCTGGGTCAATAACACCAAAGCATCAGTAACTCTCCAAATGTTTGCATTACTACACCCTTTGGAAATCTTCCATCTCCCTTGTAGCTCATAATCCAGCCCCAAATTGTGTCTAACTCATAAGCAGACTGTTTGCTGGGAGCTAAATCCTCATCGTAATATCATGAGGGAATGAATGAGGCAACTGCAGCCCGTTTTCACTAGCAGAGGGTCCAAATCCTGCTCAGAAGAACTGAGCTTCCCCTGGCTCTAGGGAGTGAGTGAGCAGAAATCTGTAGTGGAACAAGAAGGGTTAAAATCCTTGGGTTTGTCCTTTTGTGGCCACTCCTCCTGTGTTGATTGTAGGTTTGCAAATAAGTGCTCATTCAGTGAAGCAGGTGAGACATCTTTAGAGTCATGAGATGGATCAGAAGATATAGAAAAAAAGAGTTCAAGAGAGGAGGAAAAAAGCTGAAGGGGACTAAAATCTTAATTCAAGTCTTTGTCCCTCCTCTGTAAATGGGGAGCTATGACAATGCTCCTGTAGTTTGTCCAGTTAATTATAGAACAATATGAGGACCAGGGCTGTGATGGATTGGCGATTCACAAGATAGGGGTGTGAGAGACAGAGAATGGTAATTACAGGAGCGCTTCCACACTGCCTATACAACTGGCTGTTTGACTAAAAGGATCCCTCCTATCTGCCTTCCCCTCCCGGATAAGAGCCGAATGCCACACAGGCCCAGGTAAACAGCACAGTTTGGCTTCACTCTGTCTCTCTTGAGGGGATGCTTGTTGTCCTTCCCCCAACCCGGGTCCTGGAGAGGCACCCAGGGAGAAGGCACAGTACTGGCAACTGCTCACCTTTGCTGCAGGGAGTGGATGCCCAGGGCAGAGATAAGAATCACTGAAGCAAGGCCACAGGCAGGGGACAATAGCGAGGCTTCGGCCACAAAGCCATCCATCACATTGGAAACAAAGCTGTTGTCAGCAGGGACGGCTGCATCCTCCAGGCATGTCAGTTGTCAAGTGAGTTGGATGACAGACCCGTCAAGGACTGACAAGGCCTCCAGGGAGATGCCAAGAGGAGAAGAAAGACCATATAGTGACTGTTGCAATCCCACACCAGTGCCAGGAAAGGCCACGATGCTTTGCAGATTCCTTCCAGGTGAAGAAAGCATAAATTTCTTGTTATCAGGGTTGATTTTTCTTAGTTGAAAATTTCTCCAGTAGCTTAGGATACAGTTTTCCTTGGCACAAGGGAGTATTGCAACTGCACAAATTAAAGCCCTTTACCTATTCTGACCAAAAAATCCAGGTTCAAAATATCTAGGGAATTTTTTCCCTCTTTTCTCAATGGTGTGAGCCTTTCCATAGTTAGAGGGAACTATCAGTGTTAGTTGTAACATTGAGCACACATGCAAGAAACCCCACTTGCCTTACAGCCCAGCTGGTATCTTCCAGCTCTGTGACCAGCAGCTAAGCGATACAAGCTTTGCTCCAGTTACTCCATTACAAAAATGGAGGAACGCAGCCGGGCACTAACAGCTCAACAGAAGGCAAGGGAAAGAAGCTGTAAGCTGGTACGTGCCAGTCTTCACTCTCCTTCACACTTTATGCACATCCCACACCTTTACTTAAAGGCTTGCCTCAGGAATAGCTTTTTGATGAGCCCCTTCAGTGGATACTCTTCAAACTAATATAGCAGCTCAGTTTGGCTTCCCGACCAACTTGAGTCTAATTGCCCCCTGTAGACAAGGCCTCGCATGAGTAGCTTCTTACATATGTAATTCCACCAAACCATCCACCTTGAGAGAACAAGCAAATTTCCAGCAGGTCTGGCTTCCACATGAAAGTAACACAAGAACAGCCTTTCTGAGTTCAGTACTGGGCAGAAAACAGGAACGAAACACATGTTTCTGATCATTTCAGAAGCTCCAAAAGAAGTTTGATTCAGAGAATGGGCAAGGGTTCGAAGGGGAAGAAGGGAAACACGTGTCCTGTTTGAAGTGTAAGGTCTCATTTTTTTTATTAAGCCATCTTAGCCACTTTTAACACATGCATGTGAAGTGTCAGCCCAGGGCAACGTGCAGAGTAGTTCATGTTGCAGATATTAGAAGTTAAGACATCCCAGAGCCTGGAAACTGCTGAATCCAGCAACATGGTCTAAGCTCATTATAAAGAAAGGTTAAAGTGGAGATGAGGTGCTGAACTCAGACTCACAAATACCATGGCTTACAGAGGGGTACATCTTGAGTTATAAGCTGTTCTCTCTCTTTCTTTCTTCTCATTGCAGCTTCTGGGACTTTCTTTCTCTGTGTCATGTTTGGTGACTTTTTGCTTATTTTTCTGCAGCCGGGAGAGATGCCACAAACCTGGAGCTGGGCCCTTCCACCCATTAATCAAAAGCTACAAGTGCTCTGCAGGGAGACAAAACCTCTGTGTGTTTTCTCTGATATTTCTGGAGCACGCCATGGAGGGCGGGGGGGCTGGGCCAAGGACCCCTAGTTAGATTAACATTTTATTCAGAGACCTATTAATCAAAGTCAGAAGTGGCATGAAGCAGCACCAAGGGAGAAAAATAGCTGGACAATCAAGGCCCTTTGGAAAAAAAAAACAAACCAAAAAACAAAACCCACCACCAAAAAACCCCTCTCAGCTTGTCCTGATTTACTGCAACTCACACACAGTACTAGATGGGAGAGGGGGGACTTGCAGCCTCTATCCAAACAGGAGTGGACCATACAGGTAAATTCTGGCTTTTTTCACATTAAGCAAACAACTCTCTGCATCCTGCCTGCAGCACCAGTTAAAAAGGTCCCTATCTTTCTTTCTCCAGAGCATAACATGCTTTCATGCAAGTTTATACTTTTTAATTATTATTTTTGGAAGACAGCACGATTAGACTTCTTTTTCTTACAAGGAAAGACAGGCTCAGTTAACGGGAATAGGTCTGGCCAGCGTTCTGCTTGATTACGGCCTTTTGGAAGGGAGCATTTTACCCTGCAGAGGAGAAGGCCTCATACAGCACGATGCTGATGAGAGTCAGGCACGTATGTGTCGGGAGACTGAACAACCCAGCGTTTGTTCCCTCCGGCACCAGCACTAACCCATCACAAGATGAAGCACAGTGACGCAGGTGGTACAAGCCTGAAAACACACAGATCCACTGGGCACAGTGCAAAAGGGGCACTTTGTTTTAAGGTAAAGATCAGCCAGGGAAGAATTCACCACTCATCCCTACACTTTGCCCCAAGAACTCAGCATGCTTCAGCAAGAGTCCAGTCAATCCTTGACCTCTGTCTCCACAAGCTGTTTGGAGAACGGTAGCTCAAGGACCTCTGAAACCTCAAGGCACAGAAGGGAATTTGGCCCCATGGCCCAGAAGAGTAATGGCACTAAAAAGTTATTCTGCAGTGGTTTGATCAGTAGTACCACATAAACAGAGCCCTGAGGAAAACCTTGTGCTTTCCTCTCAAAGTGGGGCAAGCCTGCCAGAAGAGAGAGGACAAGGGCCAAGCTGGAGAGCAACATTATGACCAGTCATGCCAAGCAGATCCTAGGAAAGTATGGCAGCTGCCTTATACAGAGACAGCTCTGCTCCAAGGAAGGACAGACTTGGCTCTTTCTCAGAGGGGGAAAACTGCATGTATATGCCCTCTGCCCAGGAAGGGCCAAGGCATCTCCAGCAGCTTTGGGTTGGTTTTCTCCCATGGTGAGTTCCCGGCAGCTGCTGACAGCAGGGAGACTTGGGGAACTCAATCCCTCCTCTCCTCCCCAGGCTTCTGCCCACTCTAATCCCAAAACACAAGTATATGGGGGAAGAAATGGATTTTTCCTGTATAGATACATGAGACGCCAGGCAAAGGGAGGCTTGTGGAATGCACAGCCCAATGGATCTAGTTTCCCAGAAAGACTGGCCTGGCCTTAGCAGAAGGTTAATTAACTCCGGCAGCTCAGGGCTGGAAAATGTCCACTTTATGCACTAGAGTGCCTGTCCACGGGTGAAGAGGGGGCCAGGCAAACCATAGGGGCAAAGGTCCATCTGCAGGCATGTATGAAAAGCTTGGCTGGGCTTGTAATTGGGTCCTGCGGGAGGAACACAAGAAAGATTTAGGCAATTGCTATAGCCAGAGCAGGGTCTTGTGGGTGCAAGAGGAGAACAACAAAACCACAAAAGAACTAGAAAAACACAGCCATGCCAGGCGTAGGTGGAGACGCATTATCTTATGGGGCAGGCATGCACTCTGCCCTCCCTTCTCTGAGCATCACAAGTGCCTTTGTATCCCAGCCTCCAGGAAAAATGGCTGAGGGCTTGACGACACATCCTCAGTGGGTGTTGTGGTTCACAAGCAGAGGAGCTGAGAGCACACTGCAGCACAGCAGAGAGAAATTAAGTTACTCCAATGCCATGCAGACCTGATGAAAGCAGGATCTGGCTTCCCTTGCACACTGAAAGAGGACGCTGTCCCCTATCTCTGTGTGCACTTGAGTGAAGTGTGTTTGGGACTGGAGACCTCTGTTCCCACTGCTAGTTCTGCATCTTGCCAGACTGGAGGATACATTTCATGCTCAACAAGATCAAAGTTAGAGAGATCTCTTCCCAGTGCAGCAGCTCCCAACTGCACCACACATCAAAAAATGCCCTTGCTCCCTGTCATTCCTGTAACACCCAGGATTTGAATATTTTTAGAAGAGTCATGGCAGCATTTTATGAGACTTCTGTGAGGTGGCAGCAGCTGCCCTTCTAAGCACAAGGCATGGAGATAGACAGTGACCCCAAGACCCTCATGTCAGCCTGTAACACCAACACTGCCAGCCTCAGACTTACTGAAACCTAGAGGGAACTTGATCATTAACTTGACCATGAAGAACAGGGGAAAAAGGTCCCTCTTCTGCAGTGTGCAAATTATTGAGACAAGAGCGAGGAAGAGCTACGTGCCAGATAGCCACCTTGAGCTGAGCATCCTTCCCTCCCGCTTCCCAGGAAGCTGGTGCAAGATGCATGGGACATTCAATCCCAGCTTTGCTGCTCCTGTGCCTTGTGAGAGCACGCACATCCCAAAACTTTCTGCTTCAATTTCTCCATGTTTGCAGTAAGTGTAGCAACTCGTGTCCAGCTTGGCAAAGCCCTTGGAGATCTGTTGATGAGAAGTATCTATAAGACATTTTTATCTTACTAAGTATGTTCCCCACGCTTCCTAAAACAGCAGAATCATCACAAGGTAGGTAAAAGGATGAAAAGTCCCTGAAGCTATTTTAAAGTGTCCCACTGTCCAAAAGGTAACAGACCAAATCCTCTACACTGCGTTAGGAAGGAAAAAGAAGCAGCCAGAGAGCTTACAAATCTGCTCGGGGAAGCCTCTGTGTAGCAAAAGGAGGGCAAGACATTAACACAGAATTTCTGTGATTCCTTGGCTTGTTAACTCAAGATAAGTATCATAGCCTTAAATATTTGAGGGAAATACTAAACCTAAACAAAGTAAAGTAATGTTCAAACTGAATTATTTGCAAAGAATAGGAAAGGAAAAGAGGCCAGGAGGCATTGGACAAGCCAAGGAAAACATTTTGAGAACGCCATACCACTTGGTGCAAATCCATTTCAAAAGCAAAGAAATAGTTTTTCATAAGTTACTGCACAGTCAGGCTGTAGGCAGGAGGTATATCCTTGCCCCTGCTTTGAACCACAGATACATCCTCTCCTTCTGCCCAGCATTTTTCAGTCACAAATCTCAAAGCACTTACAGATGTTCAAACTTAACATACTTCCGAGATTAACTTTCTAGATTAAGTTTCTTGATAACTATACCCAATAAAATAACTTCAGTTTTTTCTTCTGCTCACAAAGTCCCTGCAAAAGCTGCTTTGCTGTGAAGCTACAGTGTGCCTCATAGCAGCCCATAAGTTCTACTGCTTTCCTCTCCATTGCAAGCTTAAGTGCAGCAGCTGCAATATATTTTATTTTTTATTTTATGTACAGCTTGGCATACACTGACATGGGTGCAGCAACTCCAACAGAAGAGCCTCCCTTTCCTGCTGTACTGGACTCTCAACCAGGGCTGGATTAACCAGAAAGGTGGGAGGGCAGGGCAGAAGGAGCAGAAAGCCAGAGAAAAGACAGGCAAAGAAATCCTGGCATTCCTCTCTGAGCCTGTAACCAGATCCTCCCTCCTCTGTTATTCTTGCCACTCATTCTCCATCTGTAGGAATTGCTGAGGGTACAACTAGGCCAGCTCAGTAGGCAACAACTGGTTCAGCATTTGTAAATGCTCAGTAATCGGCCCACATCAAGCTCCTTGATGCCAGGAAACTGCCCATCAGGTCTAGCCCTTTTTCCTGCTCAACTCATGGTTGTTTTCCTGGTGGTGTGCTCAGACTCCATCCTGAGGGCTGTTTGCTGTCAGCTTGCTTTGAGCATCGGTAGCACTGATCCTAAATTCTGCAGTGAGGTTCCTCCTCCCTAGCTGAGCGAGAAAACCTTTCCCAGACAGCTCACAACCACAAATGAACAGCCAGCAGTGACGGCTCCCACATGCCTGCCAAGGACCTCTTTGTCTTTGCAGCACTCAGCTCAGACCTTCCTCGCTGAGGGAAGCCAAGGGGAGAGAGCTCAGGATGGGTTAGTGCTGGCCACCCTGGGCAGCTCGCAAGGATGCTGCAGTCACGGTGCCCTCCAGCAAGCTTGGTGAACTCCCTGTAGCATTAGTCCCACACTGCAGCTGCCAGGTGGTGAACGGCCCATCTTATTCAGTACAGGGAACACTGGTGAATCCACTCATTGCCCAAGAGCTCATGAGAAGCACTCCAGAGAAGAGTGAAAGATAGTGCCCCATACTGTAGTAAGTTATCTCATCTGATGGGTAGTCATTAAAACCAGAGCACAGTTTACTCAAGGCCCTGGCTGGCTCTAAGGGCAGGAAGGAATGCAGTTCCACACCACCTCTCAGTTTGACATGCTTCTTGTCCCAGGCACAGATGTCCAGCTCCGTACTGGCCTACTTCAGCACTGAGTGACCTTACGCCCTGCTGGTACCAATTCAGGGGTTTGCAGGGACCTGGCAGGGTGCAGCTGTCAACTGTGCAGCACCCAAACTCAGCATCGCATCTCGCCTGCTTCCCCCACCAGCCACCACAGCCCAACCCAAGGAGACATCACCCCAGCATCTCTGGGGCTGCAGACTGCTCGCAGCAGGCAGGGAGCCCAAGGCCCTTGACTGCACTAATGCCAGGCCGTCCCTGTGCTGCATCCACCTTCGGGATCCTCATCTGCCCCCTTCCCTTCCAGAGGCTGCCTCCTGCCCTGCCCTCCTACCCCAGCAAAAGCTCCTGTTTGATATGCACTCCAGCTGCCTCCCAACAGAGAAGATGTTCCCTCTCTGACTGACACTTCCTTTGAAATAAGAGAAACACAGCAGGCGCTGGACTCCCAGTGTGTCAACACATGCAGCTCAGCACCTCCAGGGGTCCTGGGAGTCCTTCCAAGACCTGCCAGATCTCTGCGGTTAATAAACTCTCAGCCTCTGAGCAACAAAAGTCTTCTGCTTTCCAGGGAAGAAACCCCAAATGCTGTCAGTCCTGCACTGCTTCCCTCAGGTGGATCCACTTGCACAGCAAAGCAAAAATAAAGCTGTAACTCAGGCAAGATCCAGCCTCTTGCAGGAAGACTTATGCCACAGAAGCTTGGCTCCAGATGGGACCATAAGCCACCTCACCCCAGCAGCAGCAGCATACTAGGTCATTGGTGTCCTACTAACAAAGATCATTTACCCCACCCTCCTCTTTCTGTTCCTCTGCTGTCTTACCACATGCAACAAAAGACACTTCAGCAGGCAAGCTTTGCACTTCACTGTGCAAGATACAAAGCTGGTGGAAACCATTCAGCGAATTATTATTTTAATATGAAACTCCCCACTTGGCAAGACCAAGGAACAGTTGGTATAAATATGTATTTTTAAAACATTAATTATTAAAACTATAAAAATCAGTAGACTTGTTTAGATATCTTTTTTCCAGTTTGCAAATAATGAAGCTCCAAGTTTTGGATTAGAGTAACTTTTCATTTAGGAAGTCAAGTGGGTTGCTAGTAGGCAGGAGGGTGAGCACGAAGATGAATGCACCAGTTGTATGCCCTGGGTTTCAGCTGAACTGTTTCCAAGATAGACTCTTTTCCCCCCTATCTAAGATGGGAAACATCTGAGATAATTTCCCATCCCACATGGATTTCACAATTTCCTATCCCTGAGAACACAGAGTGCCTAGCACATGGGGCCCCGCAGACATCTACAGATAAAGGCAAGGCAAGGTAGGAATGCTGGAAACTCACAGACAAACAGGGATTGAAATTACATGCTAATTTTTCCACAGCTAATTAGCCACTGGAACAAGTTTAGGGGATATAGTGTCCAACTTTAATCCCAATTTCCTCTCATTTTGACAAGACTCAGATGCTTTTGGTGTTTTTAGAAATACTTGCCTTACTGTACATAACATTGGTTACATTACCAAGACATGCATAATCAAGTGCCCTTGCCCCATAGTTGTGTCTTCCTGCACCAGATCTCATTGAATAAGATTAATCTTGGCAGTTTGTGTGCACAGCCTAGCACGTTTACACACACTCCAAGGGCTCCTTCAGTGAGCCCTGGCTTTATTGAAGTCAATGGCAGAACAGAGCAGGGCTAGCATTTCACTCCACTGCCTTCAAGTTACACACGTTTTCAGCAGTTGCATCTCCGCATCATTTTTTTCCCCCCGCACGTCTAGAACCAAACCAGGGCACTGCTTTATTGCAACACACAGCAACCTACCCAAAGCGCAACTTCTCCCAGAGTGTGAACACCAGCACATAGTTCAAACCATGCTGCACTTAACGTGAAGCCTTCTCTCAGATCCACACATGAAAATATATCTCATGATATATTTTCAAATTACAGACAATGCAGTTCCCTCTCTCTTCACTTTTATCTTATGTATGCATCTCTCTTTTCCTTCTCTTTGCATGCCTCACTCACTCAACACAGAAATGGAAAACATTACAGTCCTTTTTTTTTGCTCAGGCCAAGAACCAGCAATGGAGAGATGTAAAACACTCTACCTGGAGCACTGTAGGAAACTGCAGGGGAATCTGCACACTGACATTCAGGGACAGCACTCAGAGGGAGTATCCCTTCATTTAGGGGTAGGCAGCACAGAAATGACATTATTTCTTGCACTTTTGCAAGTCTCAAGCAAAGAGGAAAAAGCAGCAAAGCGACCATTAAAATGCCATTCCTGATGGATAGTGGCAGAGGGGATGAGGGGAAAGAAAGTGATCAAGAACACCAACGTCTTGCTTTCAAAGCCTTCTGCACTGGATCATCAAATTAATCAGTTCAGTGGTTTTGGTGCAGCTCAGCCAGTGAAGGACCAAACGAGGAAAGTAACAAGCTATATTTTATGTACAACTTGAGAAATGCTGACAGCACTGGGAAGGGTGGGAAAGAGAAGGTAACAACAGAATAGGCAGCAGCTCACAGCAGAGATGAGGATGAGGCAAGAAGAATGACGCCAGCTTTGGTTTGAAGGGAGCAGCCAGCCCAGGGCGGAGGCTTTAAACTGGACCTAGAGAGAAGCATTACAAGGTACAAAAACATTTATAGCTGTGCAGGGAAGCTGCCCTCCACTTCACAGGTTTTAATGTGGACAATCTCGCTGCAGCACATGGGAATTTATGGAAACTAAATATGAAGCACAAGTCCCACTGACTGTCACTTTGCCTCATGCGCCCATGGAACAAATATGTCATGCTTTACCTCCCTTCCCTCTCCCTGCAGGAATCCAGGCAGCTGATCTAATACGAAGATTCACCTGAGAAAGGTACAAAACAGCCTGGGGAAAAGCTTTCATTTCACCAGCAGGTTCATTCACAGACCCAGCACATAAGGGGTCCATTGTTTCTGGAATAAATTCTCCGTTTGAGCTCTCTTCTTTGGCCATGATCAATGGGAGGGAATTAAAGTCTCATCCTGGGAAAAAAATTAGCTTGCTAACATTGTGTTGAAAGATCAGGTAATGGAGATGCAGAGCAAGTGTGGGCACCTGCACCATCTCTTGGTGAGCTTGAGAATGCCAGAGGTAAATGCCCCTGGCAGAAAAAGTTCCCCAAACACAGACACAGCCCATGTCATATCCCATGAGAGATAATCAAGTGAAGGGCTATGATTCATAACAGGAGATGTTAGTGTTTCACAGTCCTTCAATCCAGACTTCAGCTCCCCACAGCTCCTGCCCAGTGTGGAGGCATTTAACTTCTGTAGGAGCTTATGTATCTGTCTGTTCAGCCTTTGCATCTTCTGTCCTACCAATGCACAGAACCAGCCCCAATAACTCTAAGCTGTTCTGCACCTCTATCCTACCTATCCAGTGGGTATTCTCAGAACACCTACCTCCCATTCATCCTCCTACCTTCCCATCTCTAGGTGTGGAAACACACTGTTCTCACCACTCACTGATGATGGGCGAGTGTTTTTCCCTCCATCTGCCAAGGGGTGGATTTCAGCCCTCCAAAGCTCATTAGTCTGAACGCCCCACAAAGAACCAACACTATTTCCATCACAGCCATAGCAACACGATGCCCACCTTCCCCTCCTCTTGGTTTTAGTCTGGTGTTTTGGAACTCCAACAAAAGGACCGTTTAAACTAGTAGTTACAGGTTCAAAAAAAAAAAAATAAAAACAAAACCCAATGTCTGCTGCTTGGGCAACTAAGTTTGGAGCATCACCGACAGTCTCTGGGCAGACACAACAGCATACTCGCTTTCATCCTCTCCCAGGCCCACATCTCACCTCGATTTTACCAGTAAGAGCAAACAAGAGCTTAAAAGCTATTTGCTGCCCTCTTCCGAGCAAACCCAAATTACATGTCAATACGGGTAACGGCTCTGGAGACAATCTTTCATTCAATGAGCAGAGAGCTCTGTTCTCATGCAAAATTAATGACATCGGTATGGCATCAAACCGCTGTGACAGGGCAGGTTAGAAGCCATCACCAGCTATTACAGACGGGGATGGCAGATCCGTGCTATGCAGCCTAAACTGTTGGGTATCCACAGAAGGAATTCTTGGATTTTGGTTTCATTACTCTCAGGTTAATCCTGCTATGTGGAAATATAAAAAAATACCTCCCAGCATATTCTGTTCTCAATAGTCACAAACATTTAAGAGCAAAAGCAGACCATGAGACACGTAAAGAAATAGGAAAAAAATTACTTGCAGATTTAAGGGTGTGATTTAGGTTTTTTTGGACTGAAACCACTTAAGTCTTTTATGTCCTCCAGCAGTGCTCTATCCTGTCCTTCCAGGGAACACACACAGTTATCTAGACATACAGTATGTACACACATACTATCTTCAGAACAAACCTTAACACTGCAGCCTGCTGCTTTCAAGGCATTTATCCAAGATACCTAACAATTCACAGAAATTAGACCACCACTAAAGCCCTCTAAAATCAGGTTTATGAGCCTTAGAGATCCTCAGTTTTCATACGCAAATATATGAAAAAAGTAAAAGCAATTTCTAAAATAGTTCTTCTCCCATGTACCCTAGGGCAGATAAGATGCCCCATGGTGTGGAATCAACACTGCTTTTCTTGGCACTCTCTCTGGGATGCCCTGCATGCTTCAGCTCTGAAGGGAAATGAGGGGTTTGAAGACAAACAGGTAGCCTCATATTAATGACTATGAAAAATGCCTTTTTCAATTTGTAAGCAATGCAACAAATCCCAGATCAGGCTGCCACCAGGGCATCTGTTGAATGTTCTCACTTGAGCAGACACACAGCATACAGCTGTGACTATGTGAGACTGGGATATGCCATGCTTCTGCAGGACTTTCCTCCATACACTCTGCAAGCACTGCTTAATCTCCACCTGTTGCACAGAATTGGCCTCAGTGACCAAGCCCTGCTGTGGATGACAACAAGTTGTTCTTTATGTGATGTTTTAATCACTCATACAAGGCTGCAGAAACTATGAAAGTCTATTTAAAATAACAGGGGTGGGCTCCCAGGTGTCACAAACTCAATCTGTAAACAAGCATCTGCAGCAATCTTGAAGAAAAACATAACCATTATCACTATAAATTACAGGGACTGAAAAACTCATTCTCTGTGAGATTTTGGGCTAAAATTCTCTATGCTCCAAAATCAGCTTGCTTTGTTTTCAAGATTTCTTTTACTCTGCAAAGCAATCAAGAGTCACCCTCCAGATTCCTGAAAAAACAGGGCATTTGAAAGAAGGAAGAACCAGTGTGTCTTCCCCAACATCACCTACCAATGTCACCAAGGTCCTTGACTTAGGAAGTGCTGACCTGCTTTTTAGACAACTCAGGTTTGGAGCTCTGCATCATGGAGGCTGCAAACACACTGTGGTTTGGTTTCCCAGGGTTTTTTAACCCAGTACCTTTCAGAGAAGGGAGCTGTTGGGAAGCACCCTGAACCACTGACAACACAGCAGCCTGTCCAGAAGGCCTGGCAGCCCAGCCCTGAATGCCTAGCTGTTGAATTGGCCTTGATACTAGTGATTTGCAAAGCAGCTTAATAGATTACACTTATTCTTGCTAGATTTCACCACTGTTTCCCCTTTGAATCCACTGTGCACTTGTGGACAGTCCTTCCATTCAGAAAGAAAGCCAGTTCCCCTTCAGCAGCAGCAGAGAAGATCCTCTGCAGGCCAGGGGAGCACAAAAGCATCTGTGACGTCCAGCTTTCTGAGCCAGGAGAAGCCAAGACACGCAGGCTCTAGATTTATGGATTAGACATGTTGCCATGGCATACAAATCACTCTGCGCTCAGTGCAATTTATTATCACATTGCTATGGCTGGTCACATTCTTCACAGGTGCAAATGATGCCAAAAAGGCTTTTTACCTTTCATGTGCCAAGACTTACTGATGCAGAGTCAGGACCCCTCCTGCCTCCCAGAGGAAGTGAAACCAAAGTCAGCAGCTGTTCTGCCTTTGTGGGCTCACTGAGTCCTGAGGATTTCCCAGCAACCCGGAGTGGCGCTGACAGGCAGGCAGCTAAGCAGTCATAGGGCTAGGATTGTGTCTGCTCCTGGTCTAGCCTCTTCCAGCAACTGAGCCCCTGCCTGTAGCACTGTCAGTACTGCCACGTGCACTATCAACATCCTCTAGCCCAGGTAAAGTCAGCTAAAAACCCACAGGAAAAACAGGGATTAATTCTGCTTCACTAGCACTCTTTGCAGTAGTACTGGGAAAGCAGTGACCTTTTACACCCCTTCAATGTATCAATAAAGGAAAGGGACTTCAACTACAGGCATAAACCAGCTTAAATAACAGTATAATTGACTTAAAGAAATGAGAAGGGTGAAGGGAAGACAGTAGGTTGAACTGCTTCCTTATGCATCTGCATTTTGATTCTGGGAAAAATACACTGGGGAAGAACAAGCCACAAAAAAAGGTTTTCTATTCATATGGCAAGTTTGTTCCTTGTTGGGGAAAAAAAGTAATAACACAAAATACTTAAAAGTCAGAGCTTTGAAGGTGTCAGGGCCCCTCACAGAGCATCAATTTGGGCATCTCCACAGAGCAAGGTCCCCAAGGGAGCTGTGTGCCCCCTTGGAGGCCACAGGCACTGGTGACACTACAGCCCCTAGAAAGAGGTGCATTGGCTCCATCAAAGTCTAATCCCCAGAAGAAAAAACAAATCTGAGCTAGAACTCCATTTCCTTGGGTGCTACAGTCTGTCAGGCTAACACCACAGAGAATTAGTGTTGGAGGGACACGGGGCAGAGAGAGGAAAGAGGCCACCCAAAGCAGAGCCTTGTGTCACTTACCTCACGTCAGGCTGGCCCAGGCACACGCAGCACGGCAAACGTCCTCCTCAGCCTTCGACATCATCCGCCACGCTGCACACCAGCCTTCCCTCAGCACAGCGAGGGGGATTCACTTCACGCAGAGGAGCCCATCTCCCACCTCAGCCGCCATCTCCACTGCCTCCACCCCACACTAGGGGCTTACCCCACTGCAATACTTCACACTTTTTGGGCTAGTACAGCCTCCCGAGAGGAGAGGAACCGAGGTGAGGTAACCTGAGGCAGAGAAGCCCCAGGACCCTCCTCTTCTCCTCAGATACCCGCGGAGCGCCCAGACTCGCGCCCTCTCCTCACAGGTGTCCCTCAGCGGCCTCGCGCCCAGGGCGGGGCAGGCGCCAGCTGAAGGCGCTCAGGGCCGATCAGCGCCGTTTGTTAGGGGGCGCTCGGCGGCCGCTAGGGGGCGTCATAGCCGGCACGAGGCACCGGCGCCGTCACAGGCCGCGCTCCCCCGGTTCTTCCCGCGGCCGCGCTCCGGGTTCGTGGGATCCGAGGGGCCCGGAGGAGAGCTCGAACCTCCTCGAGTTGGGGACTGCGGGGAGGGGGCAGNTGTCACAGGCCGCGCTCCCCCCGCCTCTGCCCCGATTCTTCCCGCGGCCGCGCTCCGGCTTCGTGTGATCTGAGGGGCCCGGAGGAGAGCTCGAACCTCCTCGAGCTGGGGACTGCGGGGACGGGGCAGGGCCATCCCCCGCAGGGCTGCTGCCGCCAAGAGCCACCCTTCCCTGCCCAGCCCGTGTCCTAAAAAAACTAAGCGGCAGCTTAGCAGAAGGAGAAGACACTCCAGACTTTAGGGACCCTAGCCCGGCCCACGGTGGGAGCCGGTAGCTGTCAAAGCTTCACCCTGTGATGCACCCAGAGACACGTCCATCTGCTGTCGGTGTGAGGGTAAGGCAGCGTGAGGTACCCAGCGTAGGACGGAAAAACAAGCCATTTACATCATCACGCCTCGTTATTTTATTTCAGTTTTGCTTTGTTCCAAAAATAATGAAGGGACATCATAACCAGCAGTAGGCACACCAGTAGGTTTTGCAGTTTGAGTCTCTGATAGACCAGATCTCTCATGCCGGGTGCTGAACAAGCACAGGCAGAAAGAGCCTCTGGTCCCAACAACTCTTGGCTTCAGGGTGAATTTTTCATAAACATCCAGGGCCCCAGTCTGACTCAGGACATGTTGAAGTCAGTATTAGAACTGTAAGTAGATTAAAAGGAATGAAGATGGGGTAAATCGTAGGGTTCTAAACATTCCCTCCCTCCCCCAGAATAATATTGGAAAAGATGCATCAAGCAAGAAAAAACATCCTTTCCCTTTTACTGATGGGAAACTGAGGCAGGAGAAAACTAAGTCACTTGTCCAAAGTTACTAAGGCAATCTGTGGTAGCACCAAGGAAACTGTATTTCTCCACCCTCCTAGTCTAGTATCTTAACTGTTCAGTGTCCACCTCTGTCCTCACCTGACCCAATGCAACCAGAAGCATTGTGGAAAGTATGGCTGAAATACTCTAGCGTAAGAGGGATTGAGCACCGTAGCCCCTACGAGCTTACGAGCAGTTTGAGTCAGTTCTGGTTGCTATAGTTTATGATTTCCTTAGTCTACCAAACCAGAACCACTCTCAGCTCAGCAAAGCAACCAAGATAAAGCTAAAGAGTTTAAAGCATTAAAGAACACAAGATCAGGTCTTTGGAAATTCAGCAAGTGTCTGATCAGTTCAAGTCCTGCTTCAGACTGCAGTCAGGATCAGATGCCGCACTGTCTTGTCCCCTCTGGATATCACAAGCCACAGGACCTTGGCACAGCATCACCCACGGGGGAGGAGGGTCTTCAGTCTTGTGATGTCAATCACTGTTGTATGGGCTTCGTGAAGAAGATACCCAGGTGTCTACATGCTGGTGTAGATCTCGGGAGGTGCTCCGGGCTTCAGCGGTCATCCTCCGAAATTTCTGCAGGTAGACAATGATGAAGATAACCAAGATACCCTGGAGGAAAAGGAGGATGAAGAGACAGAGCTGGGAGAGGAGAGCCAGGCTGCAGTACCAGTACTGGCACGTGGAGATGATCTCGTCTTCTGTCAGATAGGCAATGATCCGGTCCTGCAGGTGAGCTGGGGAGGCGCATCTCACATCCCTGTATAAGGTCCGGTTCTGCTGCCACTGGAGCCAGGAGCGCAGATAGAGGATGTCACAGTTGCATTCCCAAGGGTTGCCCTGCAGGTAGACTATCTGGAGGCTCTTGAGGTTGTCAAAGAGCCCATTGGGAATAGAGGTGAGCCTGTTGTAACCAAGGTGGATAATTTCAACCGAAGAGCGGAAAGTAGCTGGTAATTTTGCTACAGTTAAGTCTTTTGACGTGCAGTCAATAATGTTGGTGGCACACTTGCATGGCACAGGGCATATGGGTACCACGAGCGGTAGGAAGCCAAGGAGGGACAAGAAGAGAATTCCACCACTCATCTTCACCTGCAAACACTCCCCCTGGTGAGACTGGATGAGGTGGAGACCCGGCAAGTAGACACCACACACTCTAGAACTGACACCACAGCCTAGGTGTTTTGTTGGTTTGTTCTGAAGATGTGTTTCTGAAGTCAGGTGAATTTGGTGTCCTTCACAGGAGATGCGAGAGCTCTGAAAAGAACAGAGTTAAAAGAGGTGTGCAATTCTTGGTCTCTCATGACAGAATGTTCCTGGTCTTTCAACCCTGGATTTGAGGAGGGATATGAACAGATGGCTACTGGGAGGCTTAGCTGCAGCCATCAAATTCATTTTCACTAGTCTTGCACTAGTGTACAAGAGCTGCTTGCATTTTCAGCATTGCTGGAGGCACATTGCTAGGGTAGCCAAGAAAAATTACGTCATGGAATCAAAAATTAGAATATGAAACTGCTCATGCCTTATCATAGCTCTGAATTAACATCTGTAAGCAAAGTTTTGTTCATTCAAACTGCAAGAGGAGATTCAGAAATAAATTTACTATTATGACAAGCAAAAAATAGCCTTTCCTGTTTTGAAAATAAGTTTCTGGCCAGCAGAGAGGGTGCTGACCACTAGAGGTGGAGGTCAGTGGAGCTTTTCAAGCTAGACATGGGTCCAGCAGGTGAATAATCTGCTGGAGCTGTGACCGTGCCAGGAGACACGGGTCAAGGAACTGTCTTTGTATGGCAGTCTCATGCCACTGCTGAACACGAGCTGCCATAACTCCTTTTAGGAGAACAACTACACATACCTGCAACAAGGCAGTGTTTCTGTGTGCCATCTGTCAACAAAATTAAAAGAAAAAAAAAGAAAAAAAAGAACAGAAGGTAGCTTTGTTGACTTACCAGAGTAGTTCAGTCCTTGCTTTCCTGCTGGCTTTACAACACAAGAGGAAGGTCTGAAGGCAGTTCAGCCAGTGCAAAGTGTTTGCAGCTGCATAGCTGAGCTCCCGGATAATCCCCTTGCAGCTGGCTGGCACGATAAGGGTCAGGCTCATCCCAGGGACACCTCCCACATGAGGCCTAGCTGCAAGTTCGCTGAGTATCACCGGAAGCTGAGCCTTCATTGAGCGAGTCTTCCAAGAAATTGGAGCTGACACCGCTCGCAAGAACATGTTCACTGGGAGAGATGCTGCCAGTACTGATAACTGTGATTCTGGGCACACATGCTCAGTCCAACAGAAACATCGCAAAGTCTCAATTAAAAAATCGTATCTCAAAATGCATTTCAACCTGCAAGGTGACGTTACTGGTTTGTACTGCACCCCCTGAGCACTGTGGCCTTTGGCTTCCCATCTCCTCAGGAAGACTCTATTTGGCAGAACAGTGAGACCCAGCCCTTTGCAGCGTGCTGACCCTAAGGCTTGCCTTGAAGCAGTGACACAGACCTGCAGTGGAAAACCTGCTGAAGGAAATGGACTTCCAGGGGCCACACTGGTGTCAACAGTTGTACCAAGGAGAAAGATCCTCCAGGCACTCGCCTCCTCTCACGACTGTTGTAGGGATAAAATACAACTCTTGGTGTTTCACTGTCTACATCAAAATAAACTAGTTAGATTCACAGGAAGGACAACAGACAGGGAAAGACGGTGCTCCGAGGGCCTGCTCTTTCCATAGCCCAGTGAGTTGGCAGTTCTCGGTGAGGGCAGCTTGCAGCTACTGGGAAAGACTGACCACATCCTTTGTTCAGAAGTTGCATTACACAAACACTTGAACAGAAAAGTCCAAGGGCCAAAATGACACTTAGGTAGAATCTTGTCTTCTCAAGGCCATCACACGGCCATTTTTCTGCCATCAGCCTGACTCTAGGTGTTGGCTATGCTCTGTAGGATGGAGCCACCAGAATCACATTGTGAAACTGTTGCCCCACAGGGCCCAACTCTCCATTGCCTTGTACTGGCACATTGTACAGAGAGATATGACAAACTCCCTGAATGTATTAATGTTAAAGAAAATTTAGGGTGTAAACAACAGCAGAATTTGTCCCTAACAAAACAATTAAGCTTTGAACTTCGGGTAAGTTGGAGCAGATTGCTCCAGTTGTTTCACTGTGTCAGGCAGGCAGAGTGGGAAAGAGACCTCAGGCTAACAGATGAACCCCATTTTTCCTGCAGGGCCTGCTTTCCACTTGGGACCAGCCTGACTATTGCAGGGTAAGTTTGCTCAGCAACGGCCTCATCTCATGCATTTGGCACTACGTTTATCCACAGGCAGGTGCCTGGGCCAGCTGTGGCAGGGAGCTGATGTAGAGCCAGACCCATCCTGGCTCTGCATGCGGCACCAACTCAGCAATGCTCCTCTGGCTACTTGCAAAACGGATTTCCTGGGACTGGATCCTGCCCAGCTGCCCAGTGCTGATTTAGACACGGCTCCTAGGAGAAGCTCAAAGATAAAAGAACTTCAAGATCATATTGTTTAGCTTCTGACAGAAACACAGGCCAGAAATCCCATGCAGGTAGCCCTGCCTGGAGCCTGCTCCGACAGAATAGGAGAAAAGGAGAAACAACATCAGTTTTGGTCCCTCCTGCCTGTAATGTATCACCAACGCTGCTCAAGGAGACTGAAAATTAAACAGGAAGAGGGTGGGGTTTTTTGAATGTATTTATTTCACTGATCAATTCAGGTAGTAAACATTAATAATAATAACAATAATCATTTAATAAAATGGATATGTTTTAAAAGGTTTCATTTTTCTTTGTTCACAATGACAAAATGTTCAAACAGAAATTTACAAAAAAATATATATTATAATAACCCAACAGATGGACAGGAAACAAAGAGCCTAGGAATGGAGCAGAGGGTGAGGAAGTCACATGGCAGGAGCAAGCCAGTATTAAAGCACAGCAGGATTTGTAAGGAGGAGCAGGGAACACCATTGCAGAGCATGACGAGTGGGACCCCCTCCTTCTCGGAGGGGTGGCATGCGGGGAAGCAGCAAGGACTGCACGGGCAGGACCAGCAGAGCAGCGGCATGTACGCAGTTATACCCCGGCTCCCTCCCCAGACAGGCACAAGGTCCAAGGTGTTGTACTGACAGCCCCAGCTGCAGCTGGGGACAGCTCTGGAGCAGGATGACAGCTCTGCGGAGAGGGACACCACCCCTGCAGTGACTTGCTCAGTGGGGCAAAGCTTGGCAAAGGCGCAGGAATGTGCCTGGGGGTACAGGGGTCGCACGTGAGGCTGGGGAGGGTTGCGTGAGGGAAGGTGTTAGATTACTTTCCTATCCACACTTCTCACTGTCAGAGCCAAATGGCCAAACTACATTTTTCCAGGAGCCTCTCCTCTGCTTACTGTGCAGCTCAATGCAATTCCTCCCTTAATAAACAGATGACACCTTCCAGGACAGAGTCTGAAACCCTGGTGCCCCCCAAAGTCAATCTACTCCCAGGCAGCCCCCAAACTCTGGTCCTCTGGCCAGGGAACCTCCCACATGGGGATGCGAGTTCAGCAGTACCACTGCCGCTCTGCAGAAGCCATCTCTCGTGCCTCACTCCTGGGCATTTTTTTTCTAAGTGCAATTTGAACCGTCTTTGCCAGCTGAAGGCTTCAGCTCTCTGTAGAGGACAGACCTGTGACTAGCAGCTTGATGGAGGAGCCATGTGCGTGGAGCTGATGGAGACTTCCTCACCCAGAGGGGCAGGAGCAGCTTCAATCCTGTTTGCCTGTGACCGGAGTACCCCGTGCTCTCACCAGCACACAGCACTTCCGCACACAGCCCCGGATAAAAGCTGTCAGCTCCTCTATGTCCGTGCTAAAGGGTAAAGGTCTCCTTTATCTTCTAGGAATGAACGTGTTTGAAAGAGGAGCATCTCTAGCTGGACAGGGCTCATTTGCAACAGAACATCCTCTTCACAGACTAGTGTAAGGAAATAGGGAACAGGTACTACGAGGTGTTTCCTATTATGCCAGCATGGATAAAGCTGGGAACTCAGCAGCCCTTCTGCTTCTGACAACAGCAAACCAGCTCCAGAAAACTTGAAGGAAGCTCCTGTTTCAAGCTATGCCACTGTTCAGTTAAGCACATCGCACAAAGGTTTTATCTCCTCCTCTAGCACCTTGGTCCTGCCTGTTCCTGAAGACAAGCTGAACCCTTCCCCTCTCCTAGGCTGTGCCACTGTCACGTATGAGCCCAATACAGGGGAGAATGACAGAAAAACAAACATGGTTGGACACTGCTCTCACCCAGTTTGCACATTTCTGCCAAGGGGCTTCCACCCTTGCTGTGTCCTTCCACACTGCGCCAGGGTCCCTCTGCTGCCCCACAGCCCACGTTCCGGCCAAGCAGAGGCTCTGTACAGTGAATAACTGGAACCAGCCAACCTACTCACCACAGGACAAGCCCTGATCGGGACTCTAGAGCCCCACGAGGGGAATCAGACAAACACAGCACCTCATGACAGAATTTGGGGCCTGGCTATTCCTGGACAACACTGTGCTTCCTACCCAGGGAGATCTACTGGGGAGAGACAGAGATGGAGGATCAGATACAAAGCGGGAAAGGGGACAAAGGAATCAGGCCGGGAGCCAGAGGAGCAGAGGGGCCAGCCCATGGCAGCACTCCCTGGAGCTGGAGGGAAGAGCCAAGTGTCTCTCCCTCCAACAGGTCCGACTCCCTGCGAGCACAGCAGCGGTGCTGGTGAGCCCTCCCTGTCAGGCACATCACACTCCAGGGCTCTGCTCTGGCTGCTCTGAAGTTAAAAATACTGCAGGAAGCAAGAACAGAAATTGCTGCCCAAAGGAACTCTTATCTCTGCCCAGCAGAGCCACCAGCCTTCCCAGCACTGAGACAGGAAGAGCCAGAGACCGGGGAGAGGGAGAAGGGCTGAGTCCCAGGGAAAGGGCAGGGGAGCAAGTGCCAAGTCCGCTGGGCTGTGCTCAGCCCCAGGCAGTGACACACGTTGACCCAACACCCGTCTGGACAGCTGGCTTGCAGATCTCTGGTACAAAAACTGCCCCTTTCCCCAGGAGAGGCTCAGAGCCAGCAATGTGCTGGTGGGACTGCAAAGGCTGGAGGCAGGGCACATTGCTGCATCTGGGGTTGGATTTCAGCCCTGGGGTTTCTATCCCCTCCAAAGCAGTCCCGGCTAAGTGAAGTGGACACTGGAGACACACTGCAGCTGGATAACCAGAGCTATACCATGAGATACCCTCACCCAGCCACTGCAGGGCCCTGGGGTTCCCCTACCGACACCTCCAGCCTGCCACGGGAGGAAACTGTGGCTGGGAAGCTGCTCACTCCCATCATCTCCTCATCCTCTCTGCCAGAAAGACATAACTGAGAGCAGTAGAAGACATTTTCCTCTAACCAGCCTCCAGAGACTCAGTCCCTTGCTGCTCAGTGCAAAGATCCTGGTGTTTCTTGATAGAAAAAACAAAAACAACCAACTAAACAAAAAACCCAGAAAAACCCAGGCAGGAAACCAGGGAACTGTCAGGACCCCTGAGCAGGTCAGTGCACAGAGAAACTCCCAGCCCCAGCTCTCTAGGCCAGAGCTGGCCCCAGGCTGAGGAGCCCGAGCAGCGCAGGTCAGACTCACAGGAGGGTACGGCTGCCTTTGCAATGGTTGTGCTGGCCCCAGACAAGGGAACGGGGCGGGGGGCACAGCACCTCAGTTGGGAGTAAACATTTACGTGCATTGACACAGATAAGTCTTCAAGTTCGTACACCAGAGAAACCAGGACTTTAAATAGCAGAGCATTCCCAAACAAGAGATTAGTACTTGGGAAGGGAGATTTTTTTCTTTTTTTCTTTTTTAGGATGCCTTAGAGACTTCCCAGGCTATTTTATTTAAAAAAAAAAAA
This sequence comes from Syrrhaptes paradoxus, assembly GCA_013400615.1. Classification (NCBI taxonomy): domain Eukaryota; kingdom Metazoa; phylum Chordata; class Aves; order Pterocliformes; family Pteroclidae; genus Syrrhaptes; species Syrrhaptes paradoxus. The sequence goes on from VZTO01025567.1 coordinate 191,709, forward strand.
GAAAAAAAAGAAAAAAAGAAAAAGAAAAAAATTTAAAAGAAGAAAAATAAAATAATTATTATAAAAGAAATATACATCAGTAAACTGTTAAGTGAACAGCCTCCTCCACAATCCAGCTGACCGCAAAGCCAGCACTGCTGCTAATAAATTAGAGGGTGCGGGTGCAGCTCTTGCCCACAAGTCTCTATACAACAGGAAACCTTTTCTAAACATCCACGGCTCTTGCCAGGCCTCAGATGGTCACTGGGGGATTCCCTCTGCCCTCCGAGTACCTGCCTCTCACTGATCCTGCATCTGCTGCTGCATCTTCTGCAGCATCTCTTGCATCCGCCGTAACTGCATGAGACAGAGAAGAGACAGTCAAAAAGGGATCCCTTTTGGCCAGGAGCAGGTGATCTGCACTGGGGGCAGTCCCTTGGAGCTAACAAAGGGATCCCTCAGAGAGTATTAACTCCTGCCTGGGCACAGAGGCACCTGTGTCCGGGGTAGGATGGAGCCACGTTTCCCTGGCAGAGGAAGCCACAGCTTCCACACCCCATCCTCCACACCAGGAGCACAAAATGGTGGGAGGCCAGAGTGGGAAGCCCCAGAACAGCTTCTATGGGGCAATCCTGGAGAAACTCCTCAGATTCCAGCTCCCTGTTGGAAATGGGTCCCCCAGAAATGGGTCTCACCTCCTCATCCTTCATTTTGATCAGCTTCTCTGTCTCAGTGTCCGGTGTTGGGAGAGGCAGGATAGGAATCGGGCTCTCTATCCTGTTGTCCTGAGTCAGCTTGCTAGAGATGGAGAGAGGGAAGAAATGCAGTCAGTTGTGGTTCAGGCTGGCTGGCTTTGGTGTCACCGTGTGTCACTCACGATGGTAGACCTGCCAGCAACACAGCAGCATGCCCCCAGCCGGGTGGGGGGGCTGCAGGACAACCTAGCCCAGAGGTGGGGGATGCACTTGGATGCAGAATGAGCCCAAAGTCAATAAAAGTTTTCAAAACAGAAGCTGGCGGGTAGCCAAAGGAGAAAACCCTAAACCACACTTACACTGAGAGCAAACACAGAAAGGGCTGATGCTTCTGACACCCTCTTGTAACTGGATTGGAAAGCTTAGCAGAGACGGTTACAGACAGTTTATCTGGTCTCCTTTGGCTCATCTGCGCATGTGCCTACACATATACACAGCACCAACACAAACCACCAGCATCCCTAAGGCATCACACACTCACCATGGTCCTTTTTTTTTTTTCCAGGAAGAAAAAACCAGAGGAGCAGTTTAATCACTGCTAGTCTGACAACAAAGCCTGCCCTCGTATTCAGGAGGTGGGACACGAGACACAACAGGCACAGCACCGGAGCATTGCGATAAGGGCTGGGGGTGCACACAGTGCAGGCAGGGGACAGAGAAAGGAGGTGACTTTCTTCCAAAAGTCAGAGGAGCTCTCAGTAGGTGAAGAGGGGGTGGTGGTGGTCAAGGACGCCTGGGCAGAAACTGGGAATGTGAGATGCCACTTGCAGGCATCCACCACTTGGAGTCCCCATCGGCTCATTATTGAGTCAATTCCAGCCCTAGAGCTTGGGATCTCCTCCCAGAACGGCTCCTCTAGAGAAGGACCCTTATACCCTGCTAGAAATGGCCACACTGCTTTCACAAGACTTGTTCACTGGCAAGGAATAGTCATGGCGTGAGAAACAGCGACAAACTTAAGCTTCTCTTAAGCTGAGCAACTGCTTTTTCATCGTGTTCTTCTTTTAACAGATACACAGCCTACCTAAATAGCAGCTGTGACACTTCTCACAGATCTCTAGCATTTAACAGAGTTATTTTGGGACTCCATATTCTCACTGTTGAAAACAAGCTCGTCTGCTATGCAAAAGTACTGATATGCACTGTGTGTGGACAGAACGTGCCAATGTTTGCACGCATGCAGGACTGTTCCCCGGTGAAGTGCAGCCACTTCTGCTCTGCAGCATGGCAGCACAGAGCGTCCCAGCCTCAGGCAGGACATGAAGGGGATGGTTTAAGACCTACTTGAAATTTGTCACCAGTATTTCAGTCAGGGAAGGGAGAAAGAGAAAAAAGAGGTGGCTGTCAAATGAAAAGCCTGGGAATATTTTCTATTTTCTGATTATTGTGACTAAAACCACAGAGAATCAAATGCCAGGGGAAGACAATGCAGAGCAGTCTCTGGAGATGTGGTAGGAGTCTTACTAATTGCCTGGGCTCTGTTGTCTGAGAAACAGCAGCATCCCAGAGGTCATGCTGTCATTTGGACAGAACTGCAGACTACAGAATGCCTTCCTCTTCGGCAATGCACACAGCTGTCACCCACCAGAGAGATGGTTTCTCTCTTGTTCCATTTGGGTGGATATATTTCACCCAGTGCTAGGAACAGCTCTTCAAAAGAGTCTCCAGGCCTGCTTCCCAAGGTCCGCGTGGAGAATCCTCAGACAGGAATACAGATTCTCAGCAGCATCCCCACCCTGGGTTCAGGCTGTGGGACACATGCTCGGATTTGCTATTTTACTTCCCAGTGACATTCACCAGGCTGCAACCAGCACATCCCCAGCAGACCCAAAGCCTCCTGACTCAGGAGCCATTATGAGAGCAACCCCAGCTCTGCAGAGCAAGACACGCCTGCCACCTCCAGTTGAAGCAGTGGGGACCCACCTGGTCATTTGCTGGATGCACTGAGCTCGGTAGTTCTCATAGTGGACATCGCAAGTGACATCCTTCAGGTCATGCATGTGTGTCCGGATCAGCATGTTCCGCAGCTTCACGAAGTCGCAGTGCGCCTGGTTTTCCACTGCGGAAGCAACAACAGGAGAGTGCTTGGATGTCACATGTCACCAGCCCTCTCCAGGGAGCCCCTTTCCACCTCCGGGCACCCAGGCTGGACTAGAACTCCCCCAGAGCCCCTTCCCCATCCTCCCCCTCCTACTCTTCCCTGGCAGTGCCTGGGGCTCTCCTCCTGGCCCTGGCACAGGCCTCCAGGATGCTCTGCGCTTCCCAACTCTACGGCCAGGCTGCTGAGGTCACTGATCCCTGGGGTGTTTCTGGGCCAGAGGATTAATTAAGCACATACAGCAGAGCCCTGGAAGAGGATGCTGCTCCCAGGTACAGGGGATGTTGTTGTTATAAGCACAATGAGTGCTGAACTGCTTGTCTCCTCAGAATTTTAGACCGATCAAAAGGCTGCTGTGGGCAGGATGGCTTCCCCCCAAAGACTTTAATCAGCCCGTGAGAGGCAAAGCCCTGATCAGGCAATGGTCTGGAGAGCTGAAAGCGCTGCTGTCACCACAGGGAGCCATGCCCCCGGCAGCACCGTGGGACTCTGCAGGGAAGCATTGGGCTCGGTAGCGTGTGCCGGCTATGGTGATCTCCATGTACCGCTGTGATGGGGGAAGCCGGCTGTGTCAGGCTCAGGGTTTCACAAAGTTGATCCCAGTGCCAAATGCCAGCACCCCGACAGGCACAGCCTCCAGAGCCAGCGAGAGCAGAGCCAGCAGCTGCGCAGCACAAGCAGCCAGCACCAGCCCACAAATGCACACACAGGCTTTGGGGATCTGAAGCTGCAAGACCTTAAAGCAATGCACCAGCATGGGGGAGTCAGCAGCAGCAGCAAAAGCCATTCCAGGGCTACTCTGCCTACGGGCTTTATGAAATTTCCCCCTTTAGAAAGGAAGATAGAGACAAACACATTGTGCACCAGCACAGCCTCTGGCCCGGCGACTCTAGCACACACAGGAGCAGCAGCAGAGAAAGAGGGAGTGCTGGAGGGTTTACAGTTCATTTTGGCTGAGGGCAACAGCTTCTCCCCAGAAACCAAACTAGCAATGGCCAGCCTCTCCCATTAATAAGAAACCACGTCCTAGTGCATTAAAGCCCAGGCATTTCCATGCACAGTGGAGCCTCTCTTCGGTATGTCATGGCTTCAGAGGCAGGGTGACTGCTACACCCCCAGCAACAGACCTCCTGAGCCGGTCCCAGTGCCTCTGTCTTTACCCCACCCTGTCTCTTGCCAAAGGTGGCACAACAGTCACTGCTGGGCACAGGTGAGCGGCCCGCTGCCGTCCCTGTCCTTCCCCCATCCCTGCCCGCCTCACTCTCTGTGCCGGCTCCTAGGCACCACGCTTACCTTCCACAATGCCCCAGGGGTAGAGCCGTCCACGGACTCGCTGGCCTTTTGCCTCCACCACAGTGTTACTGCCGATGACAGCAAAGGGAGCGCTCTCCTGGAACGAGAGGCATCGCTGAGCCCAGCTCAGCCCTGGACCGCCCAGGGACCCCTCCTTCAGGGGCCAAGGTCAAGCGGAGATGAACAGGAGGAGGAAGGTGCTGGTAGGAAAGGCACAGGGACATCCACATGTGCCACAGCACAGGACACCACAACACAGCTGCCGAGAAAAGCCTAAAGCACTGGGATCTGCAGGAAGCCTGACTCCCAGCCTGACCTTCTCAGCTGTCCTGAGGGAAGCTGTGTCTGCAGCTGCCCACATCCCTTCTTTGAGGGGAAACTCTACAAGGGAGCCAGAGCAGAGGAGCCTGGACACCAAGCACGTGGGACACTGAAGACCAAGAGCTTGTCCAGGCAGGGAGGTACAGGCTGTGCTCCTCTCTGCTCAGAGGGAGGCAAAGCCCATTGACCCTCTGACAGGAGAAACAAGGCCATACTGCATGCACACATAGGGCTGGCTCAGCTTGGAAAACAATCAGGCTTGGGCTGCTGGGGCCTCCAGACAGGCCTGTAGGATCATGTGTTCTCCCCCCATGCAACTAATATGTCACAGTGGTGCCTCATCACTCACAAATCACTCCTCCTTGCTGACAGCATCACTCAGAAATAGGTGCTTACAAACGCTGTACAATCCAGCCTCCACCTTAAACATACAGGCTGGGGTAGACCGAGGAAAGACTGACACTGCCTGGTGGGAGAGCAGAAGTGCCGTGTCTTCATGCCACACTTGACTTCATGGCACCAATCAGCACCTTCTCCAGGCCACCTACCATGTGAGCCAAGGTAGGCGGTCCTCTGGGTATCAGTAGCAAAGGCCTTTGGCACACACAGGGCAGCTCTGGCTCCTTCTGGAGCAATCAACATACCCATGAGCCAGACTTCCCAGTCCTCTGCTGAGCAGGTTCCTTACCTTCAGCTCTCTGTCTTGCTGCTTGAACTCCTCATCTTCATCAGAGTCACACTCAGGAAACTGGTACACTTTAATGCCAAATTTGTCAATCTCTTCCCGGATCTGTGTACATGAAAGACAAAAACAAGAGGATGCAACACTGAGCAACAGGGAAACGCTGGGTTTATTCCCTGTTTGTGCCACCATGCGTTTGCTACAGCCTATACATGGTGAAAGGATTCAATGCTCCCTCTAGAGCTGGCTTCCCTGCAGACACCACTCCCCTTCTCATAGCAGAGCACTGCTGCAATGAGATTTGCAGGTCCTGTGTGTATACACACACGCTATATTATATATCTGTGTCTTGGGTATACTGCTCCCCTCCCTCCTCAGCATATCCTTGCCACCACATCAGGGATATCCCTGCAGAGAAACAGCATCTCACCCTCTCTTTTAGCTTCCGGATCTCAGAGGGGATCAGGCAGTCGGCTTTGGCAATCAGGGGCACAATGTTGACCTTCTCATGCAGGGCCTTCATGAACTCGACATCCACAGGCCTCAGCCTGCAGCAGGGACAAGGAGGGACACAGTTAGCAAGGACAGACTGGGCAGCTCCCCCTCCAGCCTCTCCCACTCACCCTGCATGAAGGGAAAGGGACAGCACTGTCTCAAGAGCCTGGTCAGTGCTGGGACAGCCCTCAGCTCAGGCTGTATCTTCAGGAAACCTGTCTCGGATTTTATCTGCTGAATGTCTCACCCAGGCACGGGCTGGGTACTCACCCCCTTGCAGCCCACAGACTGCCCAGGCCATGGCCCGGGGGCCCCTCCAGCTGCCCTGAGCCACAGGCAGCAACTCAGCCCCTGCAGCCGCAGCAGGCCAGCTGTCACGAGCCAGCAAGGGCCAGGGGCTGAAGGCAGCTGAAACTCCCTTTCCTACCCATCAGCCAGGCTGAGCTAGCGAGGAAGATACCAGTCTGTGTGGCATTATTTCTCCTGATTTACAGAACAGGCTGTAAGGCCCAGGGAGCTCCACTCTGAGCACGGGCAGCCTGTCATGCCAGCCATGGGGAGGGAGCTGGTGTGATGCTCAGCCGAGGGAGAGCATCCAGACGGCTCTTCTCCTGAGCCAACAGCCTTGCCAACACACCAGCCACTATACGGCAATCCTGGGGCACAAGGATCTTCCCTCCGCACTGAGTCACACCCCAGCCCTGGGGCAGGGGCTCTCACCCGTGCCCGAAGGGCGAGATGAAGTAGAGGCAGCAATGCACGCGGTTGTCCTGGATGTTCTTCCGGTTCAGGCCGCTCTCATCACGGAAATACTGTTCAAACTGCTGGTCGATGTAGTCAGTGATGGGCTTCCAGCTGGGAAGGGCAATTCAATCAAAACGAAATAATGTGCTTCACAGGACAGTGTCTCCTAGGGACCATGGGGCAGCATCATCCCCTTCCCACTGCCAGACCCCCCTCCTGTGAAGCACCCACAGAACACCCACAGTGGCCAAGGACTAGGAGGAAGGCAGCGGTGGCCTGCTCACCACTCAGTGTTGTTAACAGCATCTCCAAAGCCTGGCGTGTCCACTATGGTCAGCTTCAGCTTGACACCCTTCTCCTCAATGTCCACCGTGTGCTTGACGATCTCCACTGTCTGGTTGATTCTCTCTTTGAACAGGAACACGTGAGTTAAAGCCAGGCAGTAACGCTGGGGATCCCCGCTCACACCCACAAGAAGCCAGCTTCCTCCTCATCACTGAGCACAGGGAGGAACACAGATTTCAAAAAAACCTGATCACCCTCTAGGAAACCTCAGGGGAGTGGTAGCACGGGAGGCCACAGCATGCAGACAGACTCTGAGAAGATACACAAATCTCTGCCACGCTTGTAGCCCAGCAGTTCTGAACATTTTGTCCACTCATTTGGTAAGGGGAATCCCTACCACACCCCAGCACTCAAGAACAAAAGACAAATCTCAACATCTCAACCCAAAAGGCTAGTGCTGCTCTGCAGCCTCACCTTCCCTTCCTAGGACAGAAGAGCCCCACAGCCAAACACCTCTTGCTCAAATCCTGGTGCCTCTGCAGCCAGCAAAGGACAGACAGCAGAGCAGCAAACAGGGCTGGGATCCAGCCCAGCCTGGAGCTGCTGCTGAAACGAGGAACCCGAGCACTGGTCCTTAGGACAGTCTAAACCTGTGGGTGCAAGAACCATTTACCCTCTTTGTCCCCAACTTACCCTCTGCATTGAGGAGCTTTCTGTCTTTGTAGAGGTCTGTCAGGAACAGGCTATTCACCAGCGTGGATTTGCCCAGCCCCGACTCTCCTAATTGACATATCGCAAAGGAGAGGAGGAAAAAGCAAGCAACATGACACACTAATTGACTTACAAATGAAACTCCGAGCAAGGTTTCGAATACTGAACCAGAGGAAGTGAGAGAGATGAGCTGTCAGAAGTTGTTTATGAGCATAACATTTTTCCAGCCGTGGGAGGACTTTTGCAGCAAGACATCTCAATCCTTGTATAAATGTGATCTCCCAGCTCCTCCATCCTCCCTCCCCTCCCTTTCCCTCCGTCCCTGGCTGGCCCTGTCTTCACCTCCCAGACCAGACTCTGCTGCAGGAGAAGCTACACTCGGTGCTCACTCGAGAGGGCTACGAGTGACCAGGGACAGTCCGTTCCTCCTGGGGAACTGTCTGACTGCAGCACAGCTGGGAGCAAAGCAGGGCCTGAGACAAGGACCAGAACAGAGCGAGGGAAGGACCCAGGTGCTGAGGGAGCAGCCAAGGGAAGTGGGCAGAGCTGGTCCCTCTGCATACCCACCGCGTGGCCCAGCCACCTCCATCCATGAGCAGTCTCACCTGCGACCATCAGGGTGAAGTCAAAACCCTTCTTCACGGATTTCCGGTGCACCTGGTTCGGCAGGGTGGCAAAGCCCACGTACTGCTTCTCATGGTCCTGCGGGGCAGAGGCAGGCGGGAGCCGGTCAGGGTGTGCCACCCCCTGCTCACACTCACACAGCAATGGGGAGCTGCACTCAAAGAGCCCCCAAAGCAGAGCCAAGGGGTGGAGAAGTCGGTCCCTGCCCTGGCAGCGGTGTGGGGCAGGGTTCACACCTCCCCTAGGCCCAGGGGCTCCTGCCTTTCCCGCAGGAGGGCACCGACAGCCACCACCGCTCAGCCACAGCCCTGCCTGGCTGCTGTCACCAGCCTTCCACTATGGAGACCGCAAGGGAAAAGGCACATCCTGCCATTCCCACCAGAGAGCACACAGCTGTCCTGACGCTTTGCTCCTCCTGCACAGTCACAGGCAGGGTCACCAAATGTCACCTCTCCCTAGGTCCTTCAGAGCCATTTCTGCATCTCTCCCTCCCGAGGCGCGTGCGGTACGTGATGGATAGCTCGCTGTAACGAGTGTCCCGGGGCTTGGGGTGTCCTGAGCCATGTCTAGAGGAAGGCACAGCGGCTTGGCTTCCCTTTGACACGAGACGGGGTTATTTCTTGTTGTGTCACAGCCACTCCTGGCTGAGTAAGAGGAAATCCTGAACAATGTCTAGTGTTATTTCTGAAGAGACAGAAGTTCAAGGAGCATGAAAGTGGGAAGATGTGAAAGTACTGGCAACACAGGCGAGATGCTTTTGGTGAGGGTATTACATAGGGTATTACGGGAGTGTTACCTACTGCCTACCCCTCAGATGCAGCCCCCCATCACTGAGTGCTCACTTAATGTACAAAAGCCAGAGCCACCGCACAAGCGAGGCACACGCTCTGTACAAGTGCACTAAGTGCACACAAGGAGCGACATGTCCAGCAGTGCATTTCACAAGCACATGACATGCATCCCACAGCCTGCGCTTCGTCCCGGGGCACGCTCCCTGCTCGTGCAGGATGTATCTCGAAAGGAGAACACAGTTCGTCTGCAGGATTCACAGACCTGCTCCCAGGCTGGGCTCAGCACATGGACCTGTCACAGCTGGGTAACTGTGGGCCACGCAGCCCAGCCTCTCTGTCCAGCCAGCCCCCACCTGAGCACCCCTGGGCCTTCACAGCCCCCCCGGCAGCGTGTTACCCTGCCCAGGCCCCATCACAGAGGGGAAGTGGGGACAGACCCTGGCAGCACCTCGCTTCTCACATACTTTCCAAGCTAGACCCAAGGGGAAGCAGTCATTAACAAGTGTCTGAGCTAGAAATATCAGACTTTGCACTTCAACATCACTTAAAACAAACGTACCCCTGGGATCCACACCACAGAGCCAGGAGTTCCTCAAAACCAGCCCCAGCTCCCACCTGGCCACAGATGCCTTCAAACACAGGGCTGTGCTCACCCCCCAGCTCCCTGGCTGGTTCTCCAGGCACAGCAGGGAAAATCTCTGTTCCCAAGTTTAACTGTCTTCGTTCCTGGGGCACACACTCACCGAAGCTCAAATTACAATCGCGTGTTGAGCTTAGGGCAATGCTGACTCTCACCTATTTCCATACCACAAGTGGGCAATGCAGCCCGCAACCAGCCCTCAACAGCCTCTGGCTACGTGCGCATGAGCATCCTTGGGCATCCTCAGCCAGGAAAACCGCAAAGTCCTGGTGGGGACAGACAGCAGGGAGGATGCAGAGTCTCCTTCTCCCAATTTGTGGCTGCTCTGGAGCTGCCCACTCAGATGGGATAGACACGGCTGATGGCCACCGTGGCCCAAGGACTCTTCTTTAGCACAGCTGGTTTGGACTGAGACTTGGTCACTTCAGCCCTGACAGACAGGGCTCATCCCCTTGCCCACATAGCTGAAGTAATGCTGCTCTACCACCTCACAGTCCAGAAAGGCAGGGAGGGACAGAGCAAATGAAATGAGAAGTGGGGAGAATTAGAGAGTGTCTGAATTGCCTCCCTTGCAGCTCTGATGGCTGAGCTAAAAGGCACTGGCACCCCAAAGCAGCAGTGCAGCACGCAGTGGTGAGAGCCCAGGGTGAAAATTATGGCAGCTCTGATGAGCTGCACACAACAAAGCAACACCTGCCTGGGAGACACTGAGGACTGCCAGCCAAAAGGCTCAGTAACGGGTAAACACAATGTGTGCAAAGCAGGGTGAGAAATGGGATAATGGCAAGGTCAAGAAAACAAGAAAGAAAGGGCTGCGTCCAGCCTGTGTCCCTCGGTGCCAGGGCTGCCTCCTGCTGCTTTGCTTCCCAGTGAAACACATCCATGAACACAACCAAAGTGCACACGTAACAGCCCGCACCTCCCAGCGCAAGGACCAGTGCTGCTCAGCGAGTGGCACAAACATACAACATCCTTCTTCTTCTTGTCCATTTGGGTCTGGAGCATGAAGAGACCTGCCCTGATCTTCACCAGACTTTGGAAAGACAACGATCACCTGCTCTCTCCAGTGACTAGACACATGAACTAGTACTGACAAAGTGATAATGAAACCATAGAAGAGGCTCAGGGTGCGTTTCTCTTATTTTCTTTGTTTTTTAACCTAGATGACTAAGGGCTGACAATGGAGACACTGGGGACCTGAGCTCTGGTGCAATTCCGCTTACTTCAGCACAGCGTAACTGGCTGAACCTGATCTCCCGTTTCAGTTCAGCCCAACCAAGAAAGCGTGGATTTACTGCACCGCTGGTTACCTCCCCATAGCGTGGTGGAATCATCATTTGAAGCGATGAAATCCTGGTGGGCGCAGCACACTGCCCTTTACCCATGACTCACGCGGACACTTCCCTCGCAGGAAGGAAGGTCAGTGCTGAGCACAAGGCCAAGAGAACAGCTAGAGTCGCAAGGGGAAAAGCTCTGTCCCCAGCTCTGCCTCCGTCTGATGAGCCACAGGTGCCCTGCAGAGCTCTGCTGGAGCCGGTGGCCAGTGTGTCTGCGAAGGGGAAGGCAAGAGATGGAGGGGAAATTGTGGGGAAGGTTCCCCTTCTTCTAACAGCCTTCTCTCAGGAATAGCAGCGTGGTCGCTGCACCACAGCCAGCCTGGACCCACGGTTCCTCATCTTGGCTTTGAGACACCCAACACGTGCTCCCATCCCAGCCATGTTCAGGCACTGTCACAGGCGTGTGCCACTGCTGCTGCTAGCGTGCCAACATCAACATCTCATTTAAGGACCCCAAGTAGCCTTCTGAGCCTGGTGTCTGCCTCACTCACAGCTCTACACTGCTCAGCATCTTCGTTAGGACCCAACACAGACGCTATCTGCAGAGCAACTACGTGCAGGATGGAGAGTGCTGAAGGGGGTATAAAGGGCTGGGAGAGCTACTGAAGGAGGCAGGTGGCTTTCTGGGTTCTGAAAAGCTAAAATCCAGTAATTAGATGAGAGAACTGGACAGAGGGAATTCCTGGAGGCATCACAGCCCCCTCTGCACGCTCCTGACCCTTACAAGCCAGCTTCCACCAAGCTGACACGAGTTGGGACAGCTAGTGGCTGCCCTGTGCTTCCCTAACCAGCCCCAGCTGTCAGGAGAGGCTCTGGTCAGCCAAGCCAGCAGTGCTCTGGCATGGGGAGTCCCTGTCCCCACCACCTCCTCCATGTGCTGCCTTTGTTCCCACTGGCGTCCCACTCCCACGTGTCCGGGAATGTGCCCTACACACTGCAGCGGAGGCCACCAAGAGATGTGGCCAGCTTTGGGGCCCTGTTCCAACCCAAAGCACCTCAGGCCGAGCACAACACGTCTGTACTCCCTGGGCACACGCTCTCTGGATCACTGGACAGCACAGCAACATGGAACAACCTCACATCCTCCACCAGCCGACCGAGGTGGCCAAGGCTCCCTGGCAGCAGTGCTCTCCCTGGGAGTTCAAGCCAAGGAACAAAGCACCGGTGGGTTCAAGTCCTGTTCCTGTCAGTGGCAGAAACACCTGGGATCTGTTGCATAAGAGAAGCCATCCCCAGTACCGAGCTGTCCGTGGGGCTGTCTGTACCCCCCAGTCAGGGTACGCAGCATGGTCTCCATCACTCCTGCCATTCCCAATACCCTCCGCACCTCTCTGGTGGATTTGCTGCTCAAACTCATCCAGATCTCGTGTGACTTCACCACTCAGCCTGGGGATAAGTGGGGGCTTGCTGGGTGTATTCAAAAAGGCTAAAATTAAACACCATGGGGCCACAGCAAGGCTGAAGAATAGCTCCTACCCCACATCTGGAGCAAACCCCAGAAATGACAGAGCTTGTGCTGGGATCCTGGTGCCTCTGCCTCCACTTCCTGGGGAGTGGCTCTCGGTGTTACAACCGCCAGCACAAGCCACCCAGCACCTCCCCCCCCCAGCCCTTCCTCCAGCCATTCCCCCCCCGGTCAGGCACGGCTGTCACATCTGTGTCGGCACAGACCAGCACAGCCCAGCCCCAGGGGAGCAGCAGACCCTTTGCTTCCTTTCACTGCTAGAAAGCTGCATAAATTCATAACGCCAACAGCCCCCGGGTCATCTCCCGTGTACATCTGCTGCCTCGGGCCTGGGGCTGAGAAAGGGCTATCAGCAAAACCACTCGCCCACCAGCATTTGCTGCAGCAGAGGGAAAACTGGCTCGTGAAACACAGCGTTAACATGGTAACACAAACCAGCTGCGTTTGGGCACACAGCTCCTGCCCTGAGCCCCCCCAAGCACAGACACACGCCATTCAGGCGGGGAATCACTGCATGAAATAACCACACAAAAATGTCGCGCATCTCCCAGCTGTCCATCACGCCCCTCCGCCTGCTCCGGCGGGGCTGCTCCCCTCCCGTCTGTCCCCGCTACCTCGCCCTTACCAGCGTCTTTCCGCTCCTCTGCTCCTCAGAGGTCTCCTCTCGTGCTGCACACGTCTGCTCAGGCACCATCCTCCCCCCCGTCCCTGCTGCTCCCCAGTTTGCACAGCGCTATAAATACATCCCCGTACCTTCAGCTTGGCCGGGTGGCTTCGCTGTGCCTGCGTCCGCGGAGAAAGCAGCCGCTCCACTAACCGCTCCTGAATAATGATCGAATCCATAACCGCGTCCGGCAGGACGGACAGCCGCTGCAGGCCAAGAAAAAAAAACCCAACCCATGTGTTCCCTCCCAGCCTTCGCTAAATCCATGCAGCAGCCCCCCCGCCCACGCACGCACACACACGCAGGGCTGGCTCAGCCCGCCTGGGCGCAGCGGCCCGCGAGGCGCAGAGACAAGGAGAGAGGCGAAGGAAGGCGAGCGGGGCTCCCACGGCAGCTGCTGGGGATTTCCTGCCTCCCTCTGCCTGTGCTGCGGGAGGAGCCTGCCAGCAAGGACAGGACAAAAGCCACCGTGGCCACAGGCCAGAGGCAACGTTTGTCACTCTGCCAGCGTCCCAGGGAGAGGTTGTGCACGTACCGGATGCTGTCCCAGCCACACATCTGGCTCCTTTTGTCAGAGGGGCTTATTCAGCCGCAGGATTTCTTAGATATCCTGACTGATGCAGCCGAGACAAAGGTTTGCTGCAAGAAAACCCTCTCGGTGAAAATGTGCTGCTTCTGGTTGTGAGTGCAAAGATCTCAAGGGTCCAGAAAGCTCCTGAAAAACTGGGTCCAAACTTAACTCTCAGATCTTAGTCCTGGTTGACATGGATCTGCCTCCACACAGTGCGGGTCCATTTGTTGTCTAGTCCAGGCTATATCGCAGCCGCATCTCTGAATCCCTTTGGAATAGCGTCTGATGTCTTCTGGACCTTACAGCAACTTAAGCTTTGAAGACATTTCAAAGTAAAGAAGTATCTGTGTACTTATTAAGCACAGGCACCCAGCCCAGCAACAGCCCAGCATGCACAGGAAAGCCATTCAAACCTCAGGTTTGGGTTCTGAACCTTTGAACAAGCCCTGCTTCCCAGCTTTGCTATGCAGCCACAGAAACTGAACAGGAATTTATCTGAAACAGATGAAAGCTGATAATCTCATATAACAACATAATTCAGAAACTATGGGGTTAACATCACAGCACCTATAATGAAGGCACAGGAGATGGCAACACTGGTGCTGCTGGAGGAACCTGCCACTTGCCACACGGGTTCCTAAGCAGCTTTCTGCTCATGAACAGAGAAGGACGCAGACTGCTGCCACCCTCCTGCCTCGCCTGCAGCCACAGCTCCCGCCGCCTCTCTGCAGGTCCCCGCAGCAGCTCCAGAGGGCACCCGATCAGCCCGGGCTGCGCTGGTTGCCCCTGGAGCACAACCCAGGGCCTCCCAGTGCACCCCAAGCGTTAAGGCACCAAGTTACTGGAAGGTCTCCAGTGGTCTGAAGTCTGTGGGCAGCTGTGAGAGCGGAAAGGTCTTAGAAACCCTTTTATACACATCACATGCTGGAAAAAAAGGAAAGGAGGAGGAAAACGAGCAGTGTTTCACCTGTGCTGCCAACCTGCAAGCTGAGGGAAGGTGACCTGAGGGAAGGTCCTAAAGAGTGAGAAAAAGAGAGGAGACCTTCCCAGAGCAGGAAAATGCCTGCCATACAGCAGCTGTCCTATCACGTGCATCAAGTCCTTTTCCAAACCATCCTGCCCAGCCAGCAGTGCCTTTAGATTACACCCATTGGGTTTTGTTCCCAAGCGTTTCCCAGTGCAACAGTCAAGCGGAAGGCCTGGACCAAGACCCAGGCGTGGCAGAAATTGCCACCTCTCAGAACACATCCTCATTCAGTGGTTCTGCCCCTGCTCTGCAGCACTGCTCCGTTCCTTGGGGAGCTGATAACCCTGCATTGTCTAGCTCAGGCCACACTCATGACACTGTTTTGTTTTCTGCCTAGATTCATGATACCTAATCCCTGCTTTCCTGACTGGAGGATTCCACCAAATGGGTCTGCAGCTTGTGCACAACCAAGGAGCAATGAAGGTACCACAGTGTCTGCACCGGGTAAACCAAAGATCTAAACTTACTTAACACAGATAACACAGAGGTTTCACCAGTCCTTCCACACCATAAACCACAATAGCTGCAAGCAAACCCTCTCCAACCCCCGTGAATTCTCATGGCTTGGTGAACTCTTGTCTAGGGACCACAGACCACATGGCCACCAACCACAAGCATCTTCCCATGGACACATGGAGACATGCTGTGTCCCCATGAGCCCACTGCACCAAATCGGAGCATTCTTCTGAGCTGGGATCACAGATGAAGTCAACAACGATTTGGTTGCGACAAAACCACAGTGTTGTTCATGGCCCAAGGAGCTGTGCTGACAGCACAGAGAGGAACAAGGAGCCACTGTCTCCTGAGCTCCTTGAGCTCTCACACATCACACTTGCTCTCAGGACCGGCAGCCAGGGAGGAACTCCAGCCAGGAGGCCACGCCTGGGAACACAGAGAGCAGATGAGGAAAAGAAACCCAGAAGAGTAATTCTTGGCTAAAGAGAGCATCTTAAGACTGTGTGGACAATGCTAGGCTTTTAAAACACTGAAAGAGGGTCAACTGGTCCCAGACTCATCCTCCTCTGCCCCTCTGAGAGATCCTCATCTTTGTGCCTCTTCTACCCAAAGTCACCAAACCAGAAATGACAGGCGAAGGAGAGGACACGTTTGTGTCCCTCTGTCATGGTTTATAAAGCCATGGGGACAGTTTTTGCTAAACACCTGGTGGGCTGAGGCAGGGACAGGGAGGGTTTCACTCACCACTCAGGGGCAAGAAACTGACACAACTTGTGAAGAACAAGAAAACAACTGAATTTATTAACTATTTACAACAAGAAGCAAGATATTGAAAGAGAGAAACCACAACTTAAAAAGGCACTTCTCCCCCACCCCTCCCTTCTTCCCAAAGCCCAAAGGCTTCGTTCTGTACCTTCTCCCCCCCAGCAGCGCAGGGGGGCAGGGAGTGGGGGCTGCAGTCAGTCCACCGCTCTTTCCTCCTCAGAGTCTTTCCCGGCTGCCATGTGGGTCCCTTTCTCACGGGAGAGTCCTTCTCCAGAACTTCTCCAGCATGAGTCCTTTTCCAAACGGGGCTACAGTCCTCTGACAACTGCCCGGCTCTGGTGTGGGGTTTCTAGTTCCCGTGTGGGGTCCTCCACGGCTGCATCTTCCCATGGGCAAGTCTGCACCATGCTGCAGCGGAAATGACGGAGAAGCTCTCTCTCCCTCTCTCTCCTTCACTATCCAGAGTGTCGCGTGATTCTTTCATCTCTCAGATTCTACTTCTCTCTCTACCACAGGTCTTCATTGGCCCCCGGGAAAACGGGCTCCCAGGTGAGCCATGGCAGAGGCTTGGGCTACGGCAGGTCGGTTCACAGAAGCTGAGCAGGCCAACCCATTGTTCTGTGCCCCCTCTTCAATATGTTATTTGCAGAGGTGACGACTGGCTCAGCCCTGGCCTGGGGTGGGTCCAGCCTAAAGCTGGGAAACTTCCAGCAGTTTCTTACCAAGGCTAGGTGGAGGTACTCCTTCCCTAATCCCCCTCCTGGTTACCAAACCCTTGGAGCCGGGGTGAGGGGGTGAATCCTTAAGAGTCACTTAAAAAGAAGCCACCACTGTAGCCCCTCCCTTGCCGCCAGCAGCAGACTGGAAGCTAGGGGAACTCTTGGCAGTTGCTTAAGGAGCCATTGCACCCCCTCCTGCTACCAGACAACCCCCCCCAAAACCGTAACACCCTCAGATGTGCTACACGACACACCTAGAGCCATTGTCTCAGGTTGGTCCATGTGCAAACGTTCCAAGGACAGCCAAGCCAAACCTGATTTTGCCCCTGTCCTTTCTGACTGCCCCTCTGCCTTTCCACACCGCCCGTGGAAATGCCTGGTGTACACCCTGGCCCGCTCCTCCAACAAGAAATCAGATGTACAACATCCTTAAAGAGGAAAAATAGCACACAGGACATCTCAGATGCGGTGTGCAGCAGAGCTCAGCAGGGAAATGCACATCTTTGCCCTTTCAAGATCTAGAGCAAAACCAAAGCGATTTCTTCTACTGGCTTGAGGGACATGTGCGCCTCTGACCTCCTCTCCAGGCAGGTGCTAGCAGCAGCAGCTCTGCCTGGCCCAAACCTGCCAAGAACTCAGCAAGGGAAATGCAGGCTTGGGGTGTACCAAGCCCATGCCACCTCACAGACCAGCTCTTCTTCATCAAACTGTGACAGCAGAAGAGAACGACAAAAAAATAATCAATCTGGCACAGCCCAGCCCCTCTGTGTTGCTGCTGGTTTGAGCCCTGCTTGCTAACAACGGGGCCAGGACAGAGCCAAATCACGCACCCACCCTTCCGCAGCGTCCCTCTCCTTTGGCTCACTGAAGCCAGGTCGGAGCGAGCGCAGCCTCAGGAGCTGCTCTGGGCAGGGGACGCAGCACACCCGGGCAGAGCTGCAGCTGTGCACTAGCAGTGCTGGAGCAATGTCCTACTTTTCCCTTTGTTAGAGGGGATTCCTAGCCTGCAGTGCTGAAGATGGGGGCTGAGGAGAGAAAATGCATTATTTCATGTTTTCAGACGTAAACAAAGGGAAAGTTCACCACGGGCAGCTGGCCAGCACGTAGAAATGTTCCGTGGGAGCAGCACATCGGCAAACACCCGTGCTGCGCTCCACAACCCAGCCCAGGGAACAAAGAACGCGGAGCCGTGCTCACCAACGGCGCTAATTGAAGGCAGACACAGGGCTGTGCTATGGCAGCCATCAGCGCTGGGATCCATACACCCGTTCAAGAAAAACACCCAGGCTCAGGACCTGGCAGCGGCGACAGGCGGGGATCAGCCGCAGAGCTCAGTGCCGACGGCAGAGGCGGCTGCGAACGCGACGAGCAAGGAGCAGAAATGACATGAGGATGAGCGAGGAGAGACCAGCACAGATCAGAGGCGGGGATGGGGGCAGTCCTCAGCTAAATTTACACCATCCTGGCCAGGCTCCAGCCACAACAGCCAGAGCCCCACACACCTTCCTCCTGGCAGCCCCCAGCTCCTGCCGAAGCCGGGCTTTCTCCCCAGCAGCTTCCACACTCGGCCTTTTGCGTGGGCTTAGCAAAGAGGCTCGGCTACAAGCAGCAAACATGAACAGGAGTCAGATCCAGAGGTCCAGGTGGGAAGAGCTCTCCCTGCACCCAGGGGAGGGCAGTGAGGGGAAGCAGCACAGTGTAGGGAGACAGAGCCCAGCCGGTTCGCAGGAGGGGTCCTCCACCCGCAGGGGAGCTGGTTTTGGCAGAGATGCTACAGCCTAAGGATTGCAGTGCGCAGGCTCCATCCTTGGTGAACAACCAGGAGCATGTCACAGAAGGAAAATCTTCAGCCTGGTAGAGATGCTCTTGAGCAGCACAGCACCAGGCAACAGGGTCCCGTCAGGGATGCACCCAGCCAGCCTGGCCCGCGCAGAGGATTGGTGAAGCTCTGCGTATCTGTGCCTTGGCAGGGTCAGTGCAGTCACATCATGACAGCATTTATGTTTTTTTCCTTATGAAGCAGAAAAAACTATTTTCATAATTCCCCACAGAAGGGAAAATCAGTTCCTGGCTGTTTTCTACCAGGACAGTAGGGGTAGCTATGGAGAAGCTGTTTGTTCAAGTCAAATGGGAGCAGCAGCAGACAGCAAGCCTGGCATGGGGCTGGAGGCCCATTCCCAGCTTGGACCAGGGCAACAGAGGCTCAGGAGCTGCAGATGCCTTCCCTGTAGGCGTGCAGCTGGGAAACTCCATGGCTGGGTTCCCACCTTTGCCTCCCCTCCTGCTGCAAGGACAGTCGGTGTTGCTCCGGAGAGGTGAATCTCACAGGTGTCACAAGGTTTGGACTCTGCTGCTCTGCCATCAGCAGAGCTGCACACTCACCCTGGGGTTCCTGCTGACTTGACCCAAGAGAAAATGCCTTGCTGATCTAAACTCTGATGATTAATTTAATCTTGAACTTCCAGGCAAGGCTCCAGGTAAGTGGTTATTGGGAGCATCAGAGCCCTGACACTTCAGCCAGGCTTCATCCTTTGATGCTCAGGGAAAAGCAAGAAACCATACCAGTGCTGCAGAAATCCTAAAGCACAGGATTAATTTCCTGTACATACAATGCCACAAGCACAATCAACACAGCAGCCAGATCTCCTGTCTTTTCTTTTACCTACCCCACAGGTCAAGCTTTAATTTCTGTTCAAGGATCACTGCTGCTTTGTCACATAATCCCTCCAGAAATCTATCAAATTCCATTTTAAAGGTATTTGTGTTCCCTGCTTCCAATTGAAGTCACCTCACGCTTCCCAAGAGGCGCAGCACAACTCACAGGATGCCTTCGCTCCCAGCTCTGAGAAAGGACCAGTGACCGCAAACTGCCTCCTGCTCCTTTAAACTCGTGACACTCTCTTGAGCACATTCACAGCTCTTGTCACATGCAGCTCCTCTGCTCATTGTTTCGGATAATGTGCAAAATACAAGAAATCAGGCAGATGTGGAGGTGGCTGGAACTCCTCCACGAAATGCTCGGTTGCTCTTCCCTCCACAGAAGCACAGGAGGAGCCACTTCCAGCCAGACCTTCCCCGTGCGGTACCGACATGTTCCACGCGAGGGAGAAGCCAGCCCACAGACCAGCGGGTGCTGCTGGGACAGCCCTGGGCTCGGTGTCCCAACAGGGACCTCCCAGGGCAGCTCCTCTGACCAGGGCCAGACAGAAACCTGTTTGCAGATCAGACCTGCAACCCTTGTTGCTTCCACCTCACACAGGGTCACAGGTACCGGCAACTCCAATTGCAAATGCATTCAAAACCTTAGCAAAGGACAGAGGTTTCACAATTTAGCCAAACCAGGCGGCACAGGAAGGTCTGCAGCAGTCTCTCAGCAGTGCCACCGCTCATCTTTCCCTCTTGCTTCATCCTCCAGCTCTGCAGCACAAATCAGGCTTCAATAGATTCCCTGCCTCTCACCTCAAAGCCACAGCTCAGAAAAACAGAGAGAGGCTGAGCAGAGCCCTGCCAACCCCGGGAACCCAGGAACAGGAATGCTTGGGAGACAAACAGGTACACATTGCTCCATGGCATGGAAATTGGCTGGGCTGGGAGCCCTTAGGAGGGACAAGGTGAAAAATAATGGTGATTTATCCTCAGAAATGGAAGGGCACTGCTGCTCCAGCTCCCAGGTTCTCCATCCAAATGGCAAGAGCATCAGCAGTTTTAGAAGCTCGTGATGCACGTTAACACACATGAACAGCAAAAGGTTAGGGATAGGATCCTACAGAAGGTTCACTTTAAAGTTACAGGTAGTGGTCCCAATCCTGCGATCCTTACTCACCGAGTAGTCCCATTGAAATAGAGACGACTGCTCACGTGAGTAAGGGATGCAGGATCAGGCCTGTCTACCAAAGAGGCTGAATCCTGAACAGAAGAGGACATCAGGACCCCTGAGCATCGTGACACATTCACGCCTGGTCTGGTGGGCGCTAGTCCAAGGGCATCGCCAGGAAAGACAGTCCTGGCCTGGGCACCACACCTGCAAATGGCACACTGAGCAGGGACAAAGAAGGCTGGGAAAGGGATGCTCCACCTAAGCAGGGATGCTTCTGCTTCATTCCTACTATGCCCATCTCAGGGATACCCCCAGCTGTGCAAGGAGGTCTTTCTTAACCCTGCTGTCCTCCCAGCAGGCTCCTGAAAACAATATTGGGAGAACACAAGCCAACTGTCTTGAGACAGCTCCCAACCTCGGTCTGGGTCTCCCAGCTACAATTAACATAACTTTTGGAGTAGCTGATGCCCACAAGAGAGGAGAACAAGCCCACTCTTAGCTCACCAGTTTATTTTTAATTACATTAGTTAAGGGGAAAAAAGGCAGCTCTCTAAAGCAACCTTCTGTCCTGGGAGGCACCTGAGGAAATCCAGCCCCAGCCTGCATGGGGTATAACCCTGAAGGCTCTGCAGACTGCACCCTTAAAGGCCAGACTACTGCTTTTCATGACAAGGGGGGAGAGGTATCTCCTCCTTCCCAGGGGTCCCCTGCAAGTCTCCATCCAGCACTCAGACCCCCAGGGTCCAGTCTCTCCCCTCCCTCCCTGCTGCAGCTGCCCCATGCAGTCACTCTGCAGTACCACAAAGCACAGTCCCTGCTCGCTCGCTGAGATGGCAGAGGTGCACAAGGACCTCCACCTTCCTTCCCTCACCCTTGGGCTAGCACCAGCAGCCCACCTGACTGCAAGAAGCCTGCTCAGAGGGTGCCAGGCATTTGCCCTCCTCCCTGTGCGCTGCCCAGCTCTGCCCACGCTCCACCTCCACTGAGCTGCAACACAGCCAGACCTGGCTGCAAAGTGCTGCCCCTCGGAGCCTGGCACAGGGCAGTGTCCCCAAACAGCTACGTGGCTTCCAGTCTCACCCATCTCCCTGTGACGTGTGCTTGACCATCTGCCATCCCAGAGGGGACCCCCAGGAGCCTGTTTCCCAGCCCTGCCATATGACTAGTCTGTGCAAACCTCGCTGCCCACATCATCCTGCCCAGCGCTGGGCCCTGCGTCGCGACTAGCGTCTGCCTTTGCAGATGAATAATGAGATTCCCTTTCCATTTCCTTTTTCCTTCTGATGGTTTTTCTGGCTGGCAGTTCCCCCGCAGCCCTGAACGATCCAGCAGCATTAGTCAGAAGGAAATTCTGCTCCCTTCCTCCCCTGGATGTTGCTCTTGGTTCAATATAAACAGCAGAGGGAACTGCGCAACAGTTTGAGTATTTTGTTGGAGAAGCATTTGTCCTTTTCAGTCTGGCAACCACGGCTTTCCCTCCCACACCTGCACCCTGCCTCTTCTCCCCGAGTGACACCAAAAATGAGTCTGAGGATGTTGGCAATTGGAAGCAATTAGCTAATCAGCAGGAATAAGCCATCGGTGGCACCTGGGTTGCAGCACACCTCAATTCATGAGCAGTGGTGCAAAACACGCCTGGGTAGGGACTGAAAACACACACCTGGTGATCAGCAACAGCGCGAGATGCCCTCAGAAAAAGACTGTAACCCTCTCCTGCAGGAAACAAGAAACAAGGAAGAGACAGAGCAACCATGAAATCTGGGTAAATCAACACGGAGCTGTCTCATCACAGCAGGGTGTGCCCAGGTGAAGGATGCACAGAGACCCTCACTGAGCACACACGTGCCTGTCCTCTCCTGCCACCGAGCAGTGGCTCCCTGGGAAGCAGTGCTGGTCCCTGAAGCCCTGATATTTGCAGAAGCATCCACAGGATCTGCAGAGATGCGCACGCCATCCCCACCCGACAGAGGACAGCAGAGGAGTTGTCCTGCTGGGATTTATAGCTCCCCACAGATCCCTCCTCCCAGGAGATGTACAGACTGAGGATTTCAGAAATGATCTGTCAGAAACTATTGGAATCAAATTATTCTGACTTCTTGCACCATGTAACATACTGTGTTCTCCACGGGCAATATCCTGAGCCCGTGCAGAGCACTGCGGGTCTCACAGCCCTCCAATGCAAACCATCATGACTTCAGCAGCTCCGCACCGCTGCCTGGGCTGGGCAGTTCCTGCTCTCTGCCTGGCTTCACAAACCAAACCGCTGCCTGCCCCAGGGAGGAGGCTCTGAAAAGACTTTTGGACGATTTCAGGAGCTTGTTGCTGACTCTCCTCCCCAGTCCGTGCCAGCCCACTGCTGGCTGCCCACCAAGCGCTGGACGGAGCGTTCCCCAGCTGCAGCACTGGCAGGCTCGCAGGCCACGAGGCCCGACACACTGCAGCCATTGAGCAGTCGCTGCCTCCTCCACCGTTTGTAGCCTGGCCAGGCTTCCCAGGGCCTGGCACATCGTGCACACCAGGGACTGCGCCGGGTCCAAGCTGTGGCTGCACGGCAGCAGCGTAGCACCGTGTTCCCAAAGGGCAGCACAGCCCCAGCTCACCCGAACACAGCCATGGGACCACCCGGCAGGCACAAAGCTTGCATGAAAGAAAAGGAAAAGGTAAGGGCTGCAAGGCAGCAAACAGCTGTGCTCATCCCACACTTCAAAGACTGTCCAAATTTTTTACAGCCCAAAGCTCGTGCAGCTGAGGCCAATGGAGATAGGCTGGGGACCAGGATTGTTTCCCAGTTCCCTGTGGCTGTGCAGCCATCCACAGCGTTCATACCAGTTCCTTGTACCCTGCCAGCACAGACACCGAGGCTGTGGCTGGGGAGGATGCTGTCAGAATAGTCAAAAAGGGAATCAAGAGATGCTCTCCAACACCTTTCTCTCCCCCTCTCCAGCAAACACCAAGCCTGGTTCCACATCTGCTGCACAACTCACCACTTCTCTGGACCCTGCAGCATCACGGGACATTCATGTTTTGTTAAATGCTGTGATGACGGGAGAAAATTTCAAGTCACTGAATATCTAAATCAAATTGTGCTGTCAAAGGGAATTTAGTCAAAGTTTCTTCCAAGCTTAAGAGTAACAGTCAGGAACTGCTGATTGCTGCATCTCCTTATCAGAGACGCTGACCAGTAGGGAAAAAATGAGAACACTTGGTCTGAGTTTGTAGCAAAACAGAGCAAAAAACCTTCTTGGATGGAGAAGTATCTGGCTCAGATCTTAGCAGAGACTGTTCTGCATACAAGCGAGCTACCCATGCCCTTCCATAATACAGGTGTGATACGCAAGGTCTGGAACTCACAGTAAAGATGCCCATATGGATTATTTACCAAGACTGATGGACAGTGGCAGGTCCTGATGGCTCTGTGGTACCCAGATGAACACCCTGCCTGAGGCTGCTACAGGAAACACCAGCTCTCCTGGCTGGAGCCTGGCTCAGCAATCGCAGTGCTCTGCAACAGAAAGGCAACACCAGGCACCCCAGCACAGAGCCTCGAGCCAGCACACCCCACCAGCACAGCAGCCCCGGTGTGCTTCTGTCCAGCCCCAAACTCCATTAGCAGTTTTGCAGCAGTGAGAGATTCCTACCAACCGCTGAGCTGACGCCATCTGTTTCCACTTACATGCTGGCTCGCAGGAGCAGCTACAGAGCAAAGGACTCCAGCGAGGCTTTGCTCTCCAGAGCACATGGAGACTGAACAGCCAGCCAGCAGGGACAGACACAGCCTGAATCTGCCTTCCCCAGAGCAACCTAGTACCTCCCTTCTGTGCAAAGTACACACCAGGAAGGCACAGCAGCCCTCCTGCCTTGGTTTTGCTCTCAAGCTCCATCATACACCCACCCACAGGCCACTTCCCTGTGAGCACAGAGAACTTGCTCCCAACCGACAGCAAAACCACACCGACTTACTGCTCTGTACGGCACCGCAGCACAGGAGACGACTAAGCTGTTTCCACATCTCCTGGGCTGCCCTCTACAAAGGCAAAAATAATCTTCCACTGATAAGCCAGGATCCCAAAATTAACAGCTACCAGACCCTCTTTCTTTCCATACCAGGGTCCTGCAGAGGTCACACTCTACAGAGCACTCTTTGCCTAGACTCCTTTTTCACTTATTCACGTTTATGTACGTGCTGCTTGGGGCAACTGTATACCCACCTGCCCCAAAAAAGAGCAAGATGTGCCAGTGGTGCCTGCGTCAGTCCTAGCCAGCACAGAAGCCAAGAGCCAAAAGCAGAGATAAAAAGGCAGCGTGTGGCATGGGAGTGTCTAGGTGCCTTCTGAAAAGAGCAGGAGCAGGAGGGAAGGGAGGCAAAGCAGGGACACCCTGTGCGGGGAGGGCCAGTGACTCTGCTGCCCCGTTCTACCAGTCACACCGGCCCCAGGAGGGAAAGGAGTTCTCTTGCTCAACATGAGGTTTAATACTTTGAAACAGATTGCTTAATTCTTGGCAATTTGATTTCGGCAACTACCCTTCTGCGGTGGTTGCTGCTTCCTCTCTGAGCACACACGGGGCTTTTAAGAGCCAGAAGAGCCACTGTGCTCCTTTCAGCCTGCCCCCGACCCCGCGATTCCCCTCAGCGACTCCTCGCCTTGGAAGAGCTGCCGCCTGTGGTGGATTCACAACCAGAGCAGGGAGCGGCAGAACGTGCACTAAGCTCTCCTTTTCTTCCCAACAACATCTTCATAGTCTTGCTTGGAGAAAGCTGAGCAGAGTTTTCCTGGAGAACGGTGCTCTGAGGTGAGACAGGATGAAATACTGGGACACACCACGAACAAAACGCAGCAGCAGCAGCACACTGGGATACGGCGGTAGCAGCAACCAACTGGACAAAACTGCCACAAAATAAAAAATGGAGCATCCTACACAGCATCACAGAGGGGATCCTTCCCAACGTGATCTTGTCCTGCTGCCCCAACCCCCTCACCAGCTTCTCAGCCCGTCTGCGGTTTCACGCACCCCACCACCAACCCCACCACTCTGGAGAGGGCGGCTCCCAATCACCCGGCAGGCACCTCCTGCGGGCACCGCCACGCTGAGCTCTGCACCAGCGCCGCACCGATCCTGCAACCAGAGATGGGAAACTGCCCAGGAGAGAGGAACCCCAGGGGACAGACATCAAGTCCATTGTCAGTAGCTGGAAAAGACAGCTTTCCCTGAAGCGCATCCTCCTGTAATGAGGGTACCCAGTGTAACAGCCCCAGCATAGGGCTCCAATCACTTCTCCGCTCTGACTTTGCTTTGCTGTCACGCACTGTCAAGCAGTCCCTGAGCCCTGCTCTGCTGAACTCTTCCCAAGAGATACTTCTCCTCAAAGCCCCAGGTATAGTGACATTGGCATTCGGGTCCATTACAACCCTGTCCCAGGCACCGTAAGGCTATTCCTGGGGACTTTACGCATTGCAGGGGACACTCACAGCCCGTACACACGCACAGCTTCAGGCCACACACATGGCACAGAGCAGCCAGGCTGCCGAACGCTGGGACCCGAGAGGTCAGGAGAGTCCTGCAGCTGCTCAGCCCTCTGGGCAGAGCCATGCTCGGGCAGGCAGAACCTGCTGCACAGACCACCCACAGCAAAGGAAGAACTGGTGACCCTGCCACCATGCTGCTGGTTAGCCCTGAAACCGGGGGAGGTCACGAGCAGCGCAGCAGGGCTGGGCACCGAGCCCTGCATCAGCATCCCTGCTCCAGAGCTGACAAACCTCCTGCTGAAGGCAGCGCCTGCTACAAAGGCTCATTTGTTCCTGACACACGAGCCCACCCCAGGCTGCCGCCCGAATACATCTTTATTGTGCCCTCCTGACTCCGGCAACAGGCAGGGCTCAGGGCTCAATGGCCCCTTTCTGGGATGCTGCTGGGGCCACACACAGGAGGCCACGGATGTCTGGGGACTGCCAAGGTCCTTGGCCCTGCCAAGCAGCGAGCGCTGGCACCACATGTCCTTCACCACTGACAGCAGCACAAGCCTCCCTTGGGGCTCCGCTGACCCAAACCCCTTCTCACAGACACAGCAGAGCTCCTCTGTCACCCAATCAGTCACTGTCACCTGCCACTGCACTCCAGTGTCCAGGGCACAGCTGGGATGCTGAGCAGCGGTGATAAAAGTGACATTTTTGTGCAAAATCCCTGCTTGTCCGTGCACCTTCAGATTGTTCCATCACACACAGGCATGGAGACAACTCTGAGACAGGAAGGAGAAAAACAGGACTGTAAACTCTTGTCCTTACCATGACACAGTCATGATGGGATCCACTTCCAACCCTGCTCCCAGTGCAGCAGGGAAGAGGGGCAGGAAGGCTGGGGGAAGTCTCTTGCTAGATCCCACAAATGGCTGAACTCTCCCTATTTAGCAGTGCTGGGAGGGGATTTATCTCCAAGCAAGTCTTGATACCACCTGGGATGAGGCCAAGAGAAAAGCAAGCTCTTCCAGTGAACTTACCCCCTCCAATACTGCCGACCCAGCTTCAGGGAGCTTCCTCTGCAGCCACACAGCCACAGGGACGTGAGAAAAGTCTGCTTTTATTTTCCCACCCATAGCCTGCCACAGCCCAGCATCTCTTCAGCTTGAGCTCAAGCCAGAAGACAACTAAGCTCAAGGGGAAGTGGCTGGACTCCCCCACAAGGCTTGCAACATGCTGCTTGGAAGCTGTCCTTCCTGGAGCACGTGGTCATTTACTGGAGCTGCAACTGGCAGAGCAGCTGCAGCAGTCAGGGTGGAGCTGGGCTTCCCGGGCACCAGCAGAGTCCAAGGACTCCAGGCTCCAACTGT
Source organism: Syrrhaptes paradoxus (assembly GCA_013400615.1). Classification (NCBI taxonomy): domain Eukaryota; kingdom Metazoa; phylum Chordata; class Aves; order Pterocliformes; family Pteroclidae; genus Syrrhaptes; species Syrrhaptes paradoxus. The sequence continues at coordinate 218,771 of VZTO01025567.1, forward strand.
GGAGAAGAAAATCTTGGCCATCTCGGAGTAGCAGACATCAAGGCAGGAGGAAGAAGGGCCCTTTGCCATGTCAGGAAGGTGAATTCTCTAGTAGTTTCTGCAAGCAGAGACTGCCTGTGGTGTCCCAAGCTCCCTGCCACTGCCCGGGACCTGGAGCCGACACCCAGCTGGCTCCCACCCCACACTCCAGATCCCCCTGAGTGGAGCCTAGGGAAGGGCCCTGATCCCCTTTTCCACTGGTCCANAGCACTCCCCCTGACATCTCCGCTCCTGGAAAGTGGAGCCTAGGGGAGGGCTCTGATCCCCTTTTCCACTGGTCCACAGGACGCTCAGATCCCAGCAGGGACTCTTCCATCCACGCACACACCTTCAGCACCTTCCTGCACCAACACACCATCGCACTGAGAACGTCCTCCAGCCAGGTACGGCTCAGCACCCTGCAGGACAGGCCTGAGCTTCTCATCAGGAAACTGCTCTGACACACGCGGTCTCCAGAAAGGCCTCTTGTCCAGCTCTGTTCTTCGGTTCCCAGCACTGGTGCTGCTCCTCCATGGAGCCATTCCCTCCACCAGCACAAAAGGGGCCACGTCACACCCCCTGCCTCCACCCTGCCGAGGCCACAACCACTGGAGAGAGCAGCACGACAGCTCAGACACTGCCAAGCAGCCTTAAATCCTCGTCATTGGGGCGAGATGCCAGGACCTCCCAGGGCTGGAGCTGCATCTCACCAGCACCCACACTCGGGGGGCTGCCAGGCTGCACGAGGTCTCGGTGCAAGACCCTGCCCTGTCCACAGCAGGAGCACTCCCTGGGTAGGAAGCACGGGGCTCTCCCCGGAGCCTCAGCCCCTCGCCCCTGTGTCATGTAAAGAGCAGCTTGAGCCGTGTCTGTGGCTCCAAACCCTGCTCCACCTCGGAGCTGGAGACGGATGAGGTCACCTCCCGTCTGAAATCACTTCCCTTCTCAAGCTGCTCTCAAGCCTGTGCCACAGATTAAAAAGGAGTGGGATGGGTGGGGAGCGAAACCCAAATCAGCAGAGCATGTTCCCCATTAAGAGCTCAGCACTTCATTAATCTCTGCCTCCCAGTCAGCTGCCACCCGAACCCCCCACCCTCCCTCCTTCCCCTGCAAGAACAAACCTGGCAGAACTGCTTGGAGTTAATAGCAGGGTATGGCAGAGGCAGGAGCTGCACAGGACTTTCGCTCCCCAAACCCAACCCAAGCAGAGCAGCTTGGTGCTGCCAGACTAGCGCAGCCACCCCGCTCCAACTGCTGGCCTTCAGATGCTCCCTGCAGCCCCCCAGCTCTTTCTCCCCACACACTAAGTGCTGCAAATGGTTTCTACTGGCAACCGATCCCCTCCACACAGCACTGAGCACCAGCACCACAGTCCTGTGGCCTTTCCAGCACAGCCCCACCCTCCCCTGGCCAAGGTGGCAGCAGAATTCTCCCACCTGGATCAGGCAGGATTTAACCCAACGCCTGAGGAACCAGGCTGAGCAAGGAGGATGGAAATACCATTAACCAGCATGAGGGTGTCCTAAGGAAAAGAGCTACACTTGGCCAAGAGAAACCAGACTGACAGTTCAATGGCATCATTTTAAAAACACATTGACCACAGATGAAGCAGTGTCTCATTCTTGGAAGCACTAAACTGACCGCAGTATCCAACACTGCCTTGGGCAGTAACGGCCCAGACACATCACTGTCACACAGTTCCCTCCTACATGGTCACAGTTTTTTCCCCTCACCCCAGATTTTGCTCTACACAGGAAGGCACTGAGGTTTTTTGCGGGTCTCTTCCAGAATTCTCAGTCCTGTTGCAATGGCAGCCATCGGATTGAGCCGTTTTGTCAGGAAATACAGCTGCTGCGACCCATACTCTGCTTGGAGCCAATCCAGCTGCAGCCAACGCACATAGCCATTGCCTCAACCATGCCACAGCAGCAACTGGCCAAGGTGACACTGGGCATGACACCTTCTCAGCACCGTGGGGTGTGGGAGCTATTGGAAATGCAATGGACAGAGAAGCAAGGGGCAGAGCACACTTGAGTGCGCAGCGATGGATCACATGCTGCCTGTTTTTAGGACTTACTTCCTTCCTTCCAAGTCCATGGAACTCAGGACCATGTGTGCTGCCAATCCTGTGCTCGTTTCTCTGTATCTCACAACAGCCCTGGGGATGAACAGCGGGAGAAGTACAGCACGATTGCTTTTCCCAGAGAGCACTTTGCTCCCCAGCCTCTTTCCAGAGGCCAGCCCTGGATACCAACCAGCTGAAACCACAATGAAAGCAAGAGCCTTCTTCTTCGTGGGCTTCAGCCCTTCCAGAAGAAGTGGGCACCCAAGAAAGGAACCTCTCTCAAATCCTGGCACCAAGGCACAGACCTGGGCTGTACAGGTGGACAGCACGGACTAGGCAATACGCTGCAGGACAGATATGTTTCAGTAGAGGAAGCAGCAGTCTGTTCCCACCCGGCTGCATTCCCACCAGCTTCTTTCTGCCAGTTCTGGCTTCACACCTGTAACTTGGTAAGATGCCAGCAGAAGTCACCAACATAGTGAGGACCTGGTGGGGAAGCAAATGTCCAACAGGCAGGTTGCCTTGGTGGGGAGGTGAGGAGCCACAGGCCTCCGAGAGCAGAGCCTGCTAGCTCCCAACAGCTCAGCTCCACCAGCAGCGAGCTGAGCAGGGTGTGCTTCACACCCACCGCCCTGAGAAACACCAGCCGCGAGGTGGAATGAACAGGTCTGACGCTGAACATTTGGGCTGAGGGGATTCCTGAGGCTCAGACGCCTCTGGGAAGCTTCAGTTGTGGGTGATTGACTCACAGAGGAGCACAGCCACTCCTTCATCAAAGTAGCTGCTGCATATCCCCCAAAATCATGTCCTCCAGACAAAAACGCCTCTAGACAGAGGTGTTATCTCCTGGGCTTCAGTTCTGCCACCTCTGAAACAGCAGTGGGGAGAACTTCACTAGGAACACTCACACCGGCCCTGGGCCGGCGATGCCTGCCAAGCTCTCGAGGATCCTGGGCTGGAAGGCATTCGGAAGGGTTGTCTGCACCCAGACACCCTGCAGAGCTCTGAGACATGTTCTCCATCTCAAGAAAAACCCACCAACACTGTTTATAGGAGACTCCTGCTTGCTATAAGCTTCATGCTTTTAAAATACGCCAGCACTCCTTGTGTGCAAGAGTAGACAGCCACTTTGTCCACACACAGCTGCACAGGAATAATCCTGCAAGTGAGAGCAGGCATGTACTCATGATCCCACTGAGATTTCATGTATGTTGTTTTTCTGGGGATTTTTTTTTAATTGCTCAATATACAGGTAAAAGCCATTCAGACTGAAAGCAAAGGCTTCACTCACGGCAGCTTAGTAAGAGGCAGATTGTACCGCATTTGAGGAATGCAGATATACAGGTACACATACAAAACCATACCCTGTATTTTCCAAAACTATAGGCTGGAAAGATCCACTGAGGGACTGTTGAATATCCTGGAAAGCAAGATCTGAGGACATGGAAGAGATGCTGTGAAGTCATCACTATACTAAGAGCAACAGAAAGTAACCTAATTCAAGAAAAAACTCTCTTCCCAGGCAAACCAGGCTTCCTTTCTGCAAAGGAATTCCACAGACATAAGGACACCAGTGCCTTGGCGGAGTCAGAGATGATGACGGTTGTATTTTCCTTTTCCAGTAATACTAATATAGATTTAACTATATAAACTGTTCCCCCGGGAGCAGATCCTATTTCACTGCTTACGCAGGAGCCTTAGCGTTGGATTTTAAAGGTGAAAGCACTCCCAAGCTGCAGGGAGGCCAGTCAATGCACATGTTCCTGCTACAGCAAACAGCTGCTTCGTCGCACTTCTCTCAAATTCCCTGCCCTGCCACCTTTGCTGTCACCGGCACATCCAGAAGGAGCAGGGCACAGGAGGACCTCAGCCAGGCACCAATGGCTTCAGTTATCAACACTGCAAAAGGTACAATGAGATCTGCAGCAGCAAAGCCTGGGTGAGTTTTCCATGCTGTGACAAGCGTAGGTGAGGCAGAGACAGGCACATGGGATGCAGAAGCATCCGTCATCAGGGCAAAGCACTGCCTAGCTCTTCAGCCCCGGATTTGTCATCCCAGGAGTGGATTGCAATCAGCTACAGGCTCCTAGAGAGCACATCCCCCTGTGCAGGGTGCTGAACCGAAGCACAGAGGCAATCCCAGCCCCAAAGGGACTGCCATCAGCAGCATACACGAAAACTAACAGGCGCACAGATCCGTCAGAAAGCAGCACAGCTAGCGTGATAAACAGTGACTGCCCGCTAGCTAGCTGCTGCTAGTATGCACAGGGGGGTTAATGAAGAGTTTGGAGGAGGATAAAGAGGACAATTTTCAAAACAAACAAGGTGGGATGAGATGTTAAGAACGCTAATCCACAATGCAGCATCTCTGCCAAGCAGAGCCCCTAAAAAAGAAGCAGCATTGTAAAAGTTTCAGTTCCAAAAGAGAAACCCGAATGTTAGATGGTCTCTCATTCCTGAGCACAGCCACGAGCCTTTCAAAGCCATTTGCACAGAGCTACGGCTCTTACAGACTTTTTTGAGACAAAGATGAAAGGGCCATTCAGAGCAGCCTGCAACCCACCTCCTGCAGTATTTTCCCAGTTATTTTCCTTCACTAACCCCTTTCCTGGACCTAATCCATGGACCACAGCACATGAAAGGCAGCTGTAAGCCTGGCACCAGGTGTGTCAGTTCCTCTGCAGCAGCCTGCTCGCGGAGAGGGCAGAGCTCTTGCTACACAGCACCTCAAATCAGCTGCCGTCACGGCAGGGGGAGAACAGCAGCAAGGCTGCTCACCAGAGCCAAATTTATAAAAATACAGGCAGTGTCTAGCTCCTCTCAGTTTCAAAGGACTTGGGCACTTTCATCTGTATTTAAAGAAAGCAGGCCCTTGGTCTGTATCATTGCAAACTGCCTCAAAAATTTGCCTTTAAAATAACTGTATTGTACAATGGCCTTTGTAGAAAAGCTGATGTTTCATCCTACTGTCTTTCATCTCCACCAGACCAGAGGAATGTGTCAGATCCTTGGTTAATCCAGAATACGCCGACAGTCTCAGAGGCACTGCCAGCAGAATCATTTAATTTGGGGCAGGGACAGCCTGCAGCTCTGGGCTGGCACAAGGCAAAACCGTCGGGCTGTGGCCCAGGAGTGGGCTTCCCAGATGCCATCACCAACACCCAAAAACCCTGCCATCGTGCCGCAAGGCCCCACACAGCTTAGCACTAGGCACAGGGACATCAGAGTTGCTGTTATGATCTTCCCGAAAAGGCATGGGGTTTGCAACCCAACTCTGACATTTTTGGCAAATTTCACCAGTAATTCCATATAAAATAATGTGGCCAGACTAGGCAACCCAGTTTGACCAGGACAGACCTGGAACACTGGTACTGTCCTGACAAAGGCTCAGGGATGGCACTTTTCCACTCTCCTCATCAAAAAATCACAGCCTTAGGAACAAACGTTAGCATCCAAACGGACTGCAGGAGACAAGAGATTGAAGTTTTAAATCTTCCAGAGGGTCCTTCTGAATCATATCGCCACTCCTCCTAAAATCCTTTGCACCTTAAGGTAACTCTCTCCCCTCAAAAACTGAGAAAGCAATCACAAAAGGTGAGTGCCCCAAGCTGAGTAACTAATGTCCCTGCAACAGGGACACAGCCCAGCCACACAGAGCAAACTGGGTCCTCGATAACATCTGTTCTTTGCGGATAACGTTGCTGCCACACGGGTCTTGTCAGATTCATCAATATAATCTCTACTTGCCCTCCAGCAAAACTGCTAACAGCGACTCATTAACACAGTCCTGGTCTGTCCTCACTCTTGGGGATTTGTTAGCGGCATTGCTGATTTCATCGATTTCTTTCTGGGCTCCACCTGCAAATAAGAAGAATGGCAAAGTGCACGCGATACAAGATGGGAGATGTTAATACAGCAGGCACTGGAAGAGCAGAGTTCATGAAAATGTCATCTTTGAAATTATTATAATGGATTTCTGGCAGTCAGAGAAATGAAACTGTGCTAAAAAAGATATTAGACGAGACAGAAAGTCATCTGAGTGTAAACGCTGTGGCTGTTGGACACACGAGGCGCAGCAATCCCCCATGGTAGGCAGAACTTGGAAGCAATGGAGTGGAAAAATCGCATTTGCTAGATTGTGCTTTCCTACAAGGGAATGCAAAGGAAATGGAAACAGCCACAAAGGTAAGAGGGCGAGCGGGCACGACGAGGAACACTCGGCTCAGTCAGTAGGTTAATGGAGAGCCAGCACCCCCGTGCAATGCCAGCTCAAGTGACAGCCACAGCACACCGAGGGGAGCTGGTCACTCACAGCCCTTGAACGACAACGGGTGCAAAACTGGATTAGATACCTCTGAATAGCTCTTGGGACCTGCAGCACAGCATGAAGTCAAACCTTTGCATTTTTATAGAATCCAAGGCCATCTCCAAGCAAATCCCAGAAGCAATGTCACATGCAGAACAGGGACAAATTTTCTTGGGCTCCCAGCGTGGGCCAAACAGTGATCTCCTGGGATTTATTTTCTGGGATTTCTTCTCTAGTCATGTTTTGCTGTGGGATCCCTCCCCATTGCCCCTCACAGCCAGGCTAGGGGCACACCAGGCTGGCCAGCCTTGGCTCCAACCCAACAGAACCCAGCTCACCCCAGAGGCACGGTTCTGCCCCGGCGTGGCTGTCCGCGTGGCTCGCAGCAGCCTCACCTGCCCTCAGACTACACAAAGTTCCTTCCCTTCTTAGCTCCAGCCTCAAGAGGGGTAAAAAGGAAAAGAAAGATCTGTGGTGTGAGGATTTCTATCCTCCGAGGGGCAGGGCAAGGCTGGAGGAGGTCTGGTTTTACGTGCGCAAAGGGAACACGCTCCCTCACCGGCACCTCTCTGGAAAGGACTGTTCCCACGACGCACGATCGAATCAACAGTGTCAGGCCAAATTCATGGCCCAGCTTTAAGAAACTTTGAGGAGACTCTTTCCTGATGTAATTTGCCATAAGCAGGGAAATCAGTTTTCTTTTCAGGGTCATTTATAAACCACTGGCTTACAAATCCAAAGCCAGACCTGCCTTCCTCCACTGGAAAAACACACGCTGGCCTGCTGCTGCAGGATGCCAGCCAAGAGGTGGGTGGATGCCCTAATTATTTTATTTTTTGAGAAATAAGAAAGAAAAATAATTACTTGTCATGAAGGAAAAGCCCTGAACTCCTAAGGGACAATCCCCAAGTGCCCAATACACACAGATACCCTGGAGCCACAAATTAGCTCAGCCCTCAGGTGTACACAGGCTGTCTGAGGAAGCAAGAGCAGGGGTCTCACCCAGACATTTCCTAGACGTCCACCGTCATTAACGTCATGATAGATGGGATCCAAGTCCTCCAAAACATCCACATCTGTGCTGTGAGCTCTGCCTCGCAGGGACACACTCCAGTACCAAACATGCCCCAGTATAAGACGCAGACAGGGACAGCACACACCAAAGAGCGTCCACACACTTTGCAAAGAAACATAAGATGGCTCGTGAAGCTTTCAGACCAACAAGCCCCATGATATCCCTCATTAGTAACCCCCCACTCACACTGCGCTGCTGCTCCATGAAGGGCTCCAGTAACATCATCCCTTGTTTACCAGGAGAACAACTGCGCCATTGACTGACACCTGCCCATGACAGCGCAGCCACGGGAGGAGCAGAGAGATGTTCCGATGACACTGGCCATTCAAACTCAGCAGCAAAATGCCTGGCACTGGCCAGAGCCGCGGAGCAGCTGCTGAGGACCGGCCCTACCACCTCAAACAGAAAGGCCTTCACTGATGTTAATGAGAGCTGCTGGAAATAAAGCCATCACACAGCTAAGCGGTGGCATGCAGCCTTTCTGTTCGAGGACCAGCAGGAGGAACAGAGCAGGCACTGAGGAACGCTGGGCTCCATCCAGCCACTGCTGGTTTATTTAAATGGCTGTGAAGTCAAATGCTGTGAACCCGGTGTGAGCTGAGCATGGTGGAGCACAGCCGAGGAGGCTTCCGCTGCACAGTGGTGGTTAGCAGGATCCCAGACAGATCATTTGACAGTACTGGAGCGTACACAGAACACACGCCTCTAACTTGGGTCTGGTCTGAGCTTCTGCAGTGTCAGCCTCAGGGCTGCCGGCAGACTAGAGCTGATCCAGAGCGTTCGGCTGCTCAGGGGACCTGGAGTCCTTCCCAAGCATGTGCTGCATCAACGCCTGGAAAAAGCACCAAGTCCTGTTAAATAACTGTCCTCTCTGATATCCACTTCTCTCATAAATACATACTCTGCCAAGGGCTCCTTTTGAGGGGAGGAGAGCTCTTTAAAGGAAGCAGACAAACAGCAAAGCTTTTAACCTCGGAGCGAGCCACCAGCAGCCCCCTCAGTGTGCTCCAGCCACTGCTCCGGCTGTGCTGCAGAAACCATGCGCAGAGTCGGGACTGCGAGCACAGCCACTGGGAGATGAGAGATCATCACAGGCAGCATCTCTCGCTGTCGTGATGACACACTCCTGCTCATCTCGGCACTGTGCAATCACAGCAGCGAGGCTTTGCTGCAAGCCAGCTGCATCACTTGGAGTCTAACCCCCGCTGCCTGGATTCAGCCCACTGCCTACCAAACAGGGCAAATACCAGCTCCTGAAGGCTGGGATGCTTCTTCCATTACTGTCTGATCCCAGCTGGCACCAGCTCCTCTGAGAATCTATAGCATCCTAAAAGCCATAAACATTCCTGGCAATTTGTACAGCAGCCCTCGGGCAGAGGGAAATTAGTGTCGGTCCAGATGGGCATCTCCAATACTGCTTATCTCTGTTTCCAGGACTTCACATCATTTAATACCCAACGCAGAGACTCATGAGAGCTTTAAACTGAAAAGAAAGCACAGCCAAGGGGACCATGTATGTAGGGCAGGCAGATAGCAGATGCCTTTGTGACTCATATTTCACCTGAATATATAATTAATGTAGTATGTAATTTATTTGAAAATAAAAGTGGATGTACGACTGCAGGATCTAAAGAGATTTCATGTGTGTACGTATCACAGCAAGAATGATCTCAGTGCGGCAAGCAGGATTAGAACAGTTCCCACACTGAGGAAATAGCCAGGGGACATTACACAAGGCTGGAAGCGAAGTCACTTGCCTGGGAAGTAATCTTAAAAATAATTGTAATACAAACTAAAGCAGCAAAAAGCCTGGCCTGCACTCTGATGTGTGTTCACAGCCCCAAACAGCAGGGGTCTGCAAGGAAAAATGAAACACTGTCACTGGAGCCCAGACCACATCTGTGCTGCCATGAGCTCTGCCCCGCAGAAAGCAGAAGGAAGACGTTCAGCCCTGGGAGCCTCTTTTCCCACAAGCTAACCGAGCAGATCGTTTTCTCCCCTCCCTCGTTTCTGCACTGAGAATGTCCAGAGGTCAGCGGGACGGTCTCGCTCCCCACGGCCTGTCTCCAGGAGCTCGCACTCACGATCCTGCGGTTGGTTTATTTGCTCAGCCTGCACTCCCCGCTCCCGGTTCCCCTGCCAGGAGTCATTCCGGGAGAACGGCACCAGCGGCCCCGGGCGGGGTCGGGCAGAGACAGGCCATCCCAGCTCCAGGCACACACCCTGGACACACTTGATAACAAGCTTCAAAACAAACAGGGCACTCCCGAAGTTCCCAGGAAGAGCAAAGAGCTGAGCTGAGCAAAGCTGGCAAGCGCGGGACATCAGCTCTCCTGCTCTGCAGCTCCAAGCAGTCCTGCAGTGCAGCCACCGCCATGGCACACGGGGATGGGTCGGCCACCACACCGCTCTGAGTGGTCACACAGCACAGCCACCGCAACAGCATGTGGGGACAGGTTGGTCACCATGCCACTCCTCTGTCCCCAGCAGCTAACTTCGGGGTGAGTGTTTCAGTCCCAGCACCAGTTTACTGTTGTCAGCTAGTGCCGCTGTGCTGGAAAACAGCCCAAATTTAAGAGGTGAGCAAAGAACTGTAGTTGCCTTCTATTAAGGGCTTCCCACCTCTAACTTGCTCACAATTACACTGTCTCACACCCCCCAGCATCCTGAGCTAGCGTGAGGCACAGCCCGAGATCCTCCAGCACTTCTGAGTGTCAGCCCGGAGCCTCCCTCAGCCCTCGCGGCCGTGGCACGGCACCAGGCTGATGCCATCTGAAGGCTGCATCCAGGGAGGATTCTGCTGACTGGATCATCCCTGCACGGGGCTGCCCGGCACAGCATTGCTGCACCCCTCTTCCAGAGCTGAACTTCAGCCTCAACTTCTCTTCACTTCTCTCTTTTTTTTTTTTTTTTTTCCCCTTTTGACTTCAGGAGCGGGCAGTTGTACTAAAGCCAGAAACTAAACAATTCTCCTCCCCGTCTTGGCGTTACACCCTTGCAGATGCTTGTGCAGAGTTTCACTTCCTCTTCAGCTCTTGGCCAACACTTGGCCAAGCTTTGCTCACCACCAAGCCAGTCCCCGCAGCCCTCCAGCGTGCTCTTCTCCCAGCCACCACCAGCACACGGCTGCTGTGACACTGCCGCAGTCACAGCCACATGGTAGGGGCTGGGAGCGACAGACCGAGGGAAGTCACAGCCGTCTAGGACTGAGTGTTAGCAGGTCATAATAGATTTCAACTAATGCACTGGAAATACACTCACACAAGAGAAAAGAAATTAAGAATATTAACTCATTCAGCCCTCAAACCAGAAAGGATTCTTACTTAAGATCTATTTCACTCGCTGCAGCCGTGCCCCTACAGGCAGCATCGCACACACAGCAATCATTCCTCCTGTGCCACCTTCCACTATTCAATTTAAACAATGTCTCTGAGATACCCAGTGGTGGATGAACAGCAGCACACATACCGACGAGGAGCACGTGTTCTGGGATCTGATCCCAGCTTTTGTGATGCACCACACACAAATCCAGCTCCTGAACGCCCTTGTGGGAACAAGATGACTGCAAACCTCTTCACAGCTCCAGGGACAATTCTCTGGGAGAAAAGGAATGTGTAACAGCAGACAAACTTTTTTCCCTGCGCTTCGAGGCTAACCACACTGTAGACATACACACGCATACACGCACAGACGAAATCCAGCCCATATGGGAATTATTCCAGTATGCTATGAAACAACTTGCATATGCTTCACAAAAATCTGAAGTCTCAGAACATATTAAAGATGCCACATGTTTCTTTCATGGGTATTAGAGGATTATTCTGTGTGGTTTCACTGTCTCAGTGAAATCTCTGCCTTGGGCAAGAAGGGGACAAAGTCTTAGTGCTGGTTTGTCAGGAAAGCTGTGCAGGTAAGCACAAGAAGGGCCCATGCTCTGCTCTCCAGGAAAAAAGTAACACAGAAGCCACTTGGACTGGAAAAGAGATGACAGGAGAGAAACCCTCTTGGCTTAGCCAAAAGATTCCTCAGCAAAAAGTGCCCCAAGTATGAAAGTTGGAGCAGAGCGCTCCCGGCTCGATTTCAGCACGTGGGCAGAACCTGCAGCATGGTTACAGGGGCCACCGCTGTGGGCAGTGGGTGTCCCAAAACTGCCAGGGAAACCCCTTGGACTGGGCAAAGCTCTAAAGACACACAGCAGGGACCCAGCTTGGCCCGGCACAGTGAGCAACGTGCTGCCGAACATGGAATCTCCCCGGGATTTCCAAGATGTCCATTACATTAGACATTCAATGAAAACCTCTTAGACTGAAAATGCAGGTGGGCACTATGGGCTCTAGAGGACACTGAGCTCCACCACCTGTTCCTCGCTCTAGACTTGCCTTTCCCCAGCCTTTGCAGGGAACTGCCACAACCTACTACTGTCTAGCTACTGCAACAGCAATCAATTGAAGAATGGCATCAGTGTGAAGCCAATATCATTTCTGAGAGTCTTAAGAGGTTGTAAGAGACTCCTTGACTTTGGAGACTAAAAGCATCCAGGGACTGGGTTTCCCCTTCATTCAGATGGCAGCAACATTTTCACCTCTGCAATTGGAGCTGCCTTTTGTAATGCCCCAGCAGGCTGCAAACCCAGCAGCTAAGGAAGCGTCACAAGCATCTCTTGGGCTTAAATGAAGGTTGCTCCTACTTTGTTAGCATCAGCAAGGATCAGACAAAAACATCTGTCACTTATACACTTGGCTAACGTGCCTGAAACAGCCCTGTGCCATTCACACAAGAGCAGCAGAATTTCGGACTCACACACAAGTAGCTGAGCAGTTCGTGGAAATTCAAGGGACAAAGATCCCTGTACAGGAAACGCTTACTTCTCCTTTTCGTAAACTGCGGATTGCTACTCGCACTGAGAGGGCTGAACCTCTCCCCTGCCCTGTACTAATGGCCATTTTATCCATTTGGAGCATAAATAATTGAAGAGAGACAGCAGCAGGCAGCAGATTCTGTGCCTGGCTCTCCAGCAGTTCTGTTTCACCATGCAGCCCATGTGCTAACCTCCTTTTACAGCTCTTTTCCAAGAAGCCAAGCAAAGGGAGGAAAAAAAAACCAAAAAGAAGTCAAAGTGCCCAGGATAGACTTCCCTCCTCAGCCCAGAACAGCCCATCTGTGCGACACAGGGCTGTTTGGACAGATGCGCAGCAGAATGACCGGCAGGGCTGAACCTCCTGACCTGCCGCAGTCCCACCCAGCTCCCGACACACTGTTCTGAGCACTGAGCTTTTGCTCACTTTGGAGGGCAAGGGACCAACGTTGTCTTTTGAAATGGGCCAAAAAAAATTAACGACCCACACAAGGGTTTTTACAGAGAAGTAAAAGGCTCCACTCCTATGGTACGTCTGGCCAAGATACACTGGGACATCAGAAAAACAAGCAGAGATGTGCTGCTTTAAGAGTGTTTCCAGTATTTACCTCCAGATTCTGTGACTAATTTGCTACTCCCTTTCTGGCAGGCGCATCTTGGTAGTCAGGATGCAAGACCAGGGTTGGAAAACACAGAGGTTGGAAGAAACATTAACATGAGGAGTCAAAGAGAAACAGCCTCACCCAGGGCGATCTATGACACAGTGAGAGACTATCCAGCTGTGGCGAAATATCCCACTTGCCAGCTGCAAACATAATTCTGCTTTCTCCTAGCATAAAAAAACTTCCCCACAGCCACCCTGTCTGAACTGATAGAGAGCACGACAGCCAGCACAGGAACACAGATCCCTATTGCCGCTCCCAGTAACCCAGAGAATCACAGCTGTGAAATAACTGGTTTAACTCTGAGAAAATTAAACAAGAAAGTCGCTGGTGCTCTGTTTGCCTTCCAGGTTCTATGTTTTTCTGCTCGAGCACAGGCACATGAAAGAAGAATTTTCCCCTAGTCACAAGAATAGTTAATTTAAGGAAAACAGCTAGATGAAAGATGGCAATGCTGTAAACTTCCAACACAGGTACAAGTCCTCCAAGCTGCTCCCACCACACACTCTGCTGTAAAGATTTGGTCTTGGTTGTACAACTGTACAAGGGAATGTGTCACTCACGTGATGCTTTTCATCACGTATTTCACGAAACTCAGCTAATCAATTTTCATCACACAGGTATGCACGCAGAAATCAAGGGTCCCATTAAGGACATCCTCAGCCAGCTCAAGAGACAGGAATCTCCACTCCTTCCTCCTCTGAACCTGCTCTTTGTCAGCAGTAGCTGCCTGCACTAGAGAGGACATCAGTGCGTCAGGGGCAGCAATTAGGAATACCCTGGGTACCTCTGCCCTGTGCAGAGCACAGCCTTTTCAGGAGTACGCATTTCTCCTAAGTGCATCTGGGCGTATGTCTCCACGTGCACAGCAGAGCAGCAGAGAGGGCAGTTCAGCACACACTAACGGGGAGCTGGGGGATTTCCATCAACCTGTGTCCCCTGGTAGACAAGGCTAGGGTTGAAGGTTGACCTTAAAATGACACTCTGTGTTGGCACAGTTACTATTTTAGATGCAAGACATCTCTGCTCTTGTAATATTTACTGTTCCAGGAACGATGGAAAGATCTGCTTTGTTCTTTTTTCCTAAGAAGAAAGCAATGGGAGTTTGAACATACATTTTTAAGATATAAACCCCAGATTTTCAAAAACTGAGACACAAATGCAGTGAATTCTGGAGTTCTCAATGCCTAGAACTGCACTGAAACCATTACTCCAACCAAACTACCTCTTGCACAGCATCTTCTCTATACACAGTACCCCCCGTATATATTTTTACTGACAAGCAGACCACCTCAAAATATGCTGAAGTAGAAAAAAGGACAAAGCTGAACGCAAAAGGCGCAGCCCTGTAATTTCAAACACACTGAAAGAACTGGATCCACCAGATAGTCTCTGATCCCACACCCAAACAACTTTGCAAGTTGATGGGGTGGGGAGCAGAGGAAGGGAAGGAGAGGTTCCCATCCTCCTGATTTAAAAAGAAACAATGACTTCAAAGAAGGTAAGAGACACGGGCTTAAGTGAGCAGGAGCTTCAGAGACACGGCAAAGTAACACCCCAAACAAACACAGGCCAACAACACGGGCTAGGAGGAGTGTTCTGTGGAAGCGTGCCAGGAGACTCCAGTTTATCCAGGTATTGGGGAGGTTTCACCTGTACTCCTCCCACAGCAACACCTTGGGCTTTGGCAGAGTGTCCCTCTGCTGCACTTGCCCTGTTTGGTTCTCAAATCAATACTCTTCCGGCAAATTGCTGGGTTTCCTTGACATGGGGTCTACTCTTCTGCACACAGGATATTGGTCAGTGCTTCATTTGCCTACCCAGCTTCAGCTCGAGAATCCCTCTCAGCACTCTAGCGGTATATAGATTACGAGGAGAGAAACCACCCCCCTTAGAGAGGTGCTGAACCAAGGGAGAATGAGTCTGAGGAGCTTTATCTCACCAGGCAACCTGCGGCAGAGCTTCACGACCACAAACTGCTTTCCCCCAGTCTAGGGTCTTAAACCACAACCCCTCCCCTTGGACAGCCGGATGCTGTGCCCGTGGAGACCAGGAACAAATCCCCACTGTCTTCAGTGGCACCTGACTTCAGTGCCAAATACACCAGCTAAGAGGCCATTTCTTGGAAATCAGAAGGGCGGAGAAATTACCCTTTTCTCTTCATAAATGATAGCAATGAGGAATCCAACCTGCAAATCAGAGTACACTGGACCCAGCCAATGCACCAGCCCTGACTCCACCAGGAGGGAAGATGCAGACACGTTCTTTGGCACCACATTGGTCCATTTTTTGGACTCAGCAAGTCATCAATATTATTAAGATTTTACTAAAGGCTACCCTACTTACATGCAATCTATTGTCCTGCCCTCTCAGAAGCTCCCTTCATTTCCCAGCTGTTTATTAAAAATACATTTTATAATAAATTTTGAAAAATTATCTCAGGCAAGAATCACAGCTTTAGTAAACCTTTCAAACTGGTACCTGCTGCCAGATGCGAGTGGATTGGAACAAGGTGGCACAGGAGCAAAATCCCTGCTCTCAAAGGATGCTAAATAAAGTTAATTTGTGGCTTTGTACATTCACTGTAATTTTAACAGATTGCTTTGTATTCACAGCTTGGTTTCCCTCCACAAGCAACATGGCTGGCACAAATTCTTAATGAACCGTGCTCCGTCATGCCAGACCCACTCTACACGCCCAGCATAAGGTAAGTGAATACACACGCAGACCCCCACACATTCTAGGAAAAACCTCCTCTGCCCCAGCACAACACTAAGCTCTCCTGCAGACACAAACTCTTTGGGGTACAGACTCAGGCCGCTCTTGCCTATGCAGTGTGACAGGGGCCTTGAAGAATCACGGTAATATCTACACCAGACTGCTCTGATCTCTACCTCGCTTCTTCCCCTGGGGAATGAGCAGAAAGAAGCCTTATACATAACATGCTTACCTCTTTATTTAAAAGCAAATTGACTAAAGAACAGGATGTTTTTCAGGGGGGGTCACAAAGCTCCTTTCCAGTTCACAGCTTACATCAAATTTTCTACAATTTCAGAACACGTTCTGGATTGTTTTCCTCCAGAAAGAAAACAAGAATTAACAAATAACTTACAAATAACTACAAAATACTAGCAGAACTCTAAGTAGCTTGGGGAAAAAACACACCTGATGGCCCCATTATCCTGTTACCCTCGGATTTACTTTGTTCCTCTCATCACTGCAACCAGCAGCTCACAAAAACGCACAGGTGTCTTTTCACAGTGCCTATGGCTCATTATACAAGGAAACACCATCTCCTGCAGTGGCCAGGTAAACGCCCAAACTGCTACAACAGCAGTTTGCTTTTCTGTGGTCCAGAAAGTCTGTACAGTACCACCACCTCGGCAGGTAACGTGTTCGCTGCGTAACGAATTCTCCCCAGAGAAGGACCAGACCCAAAGGCAAGTGCAAGCCAGGCTGGGAATGGATGGATTTCTTCTTGCTGCAGGGACCCATTCCACTGCCCTGCTGTACTAACCCCACCTTTGTGAGACACAAAAGCTCTTCCATATACAGCAAACACTGTCTACATCACAATGACGAGTACTAAGGAACACATGGGGCTCTGCTAATAACCCCCCCCCCATACCTAGACACCCAAGATCAGCAGAGAAGCGTTCATCTTTCTGTCAAACACCCTAAATCTCTCCAAACAGTCAACAAAAAATACCTGTCGATACCATCCGATTGCATCGTCCCCCTCTCTCCAGGACTCAAAGGCATGTCTCTCAATGGCCATTTGCTTTGCAAAGCAAACCAGAGGGTCCCTGATCCCCAAACCCGGCCGCCTGCGAGGCGGTGACCCGCTGCACCGGGGCTGTGCCTGCGCATCCGTGCTGCGGGGGCACGAGAGCGATGGGAGACGTGCTCCTAATGCCGAAACGCCTTTGCCAGCCCCTGCGCTGCCTTTCTCCATCCGAACCCACTCGACACACCCAAAGGCACCGAGAAAAAAGAAACCCAAACCCCAGGGAGATGTAGCAGACAAAACACCAATTTCCCGGGTGAATCCGGCTACACAAGGGCCAGCACGCCAAGCCCCGGGCTGTGCCCAGGTGTCAGGACACCGCCCCACCACCGCATCGCAGCGGCAGAGCTCCGAGTGAGCCGGGCCGGGGGAGCTCCGAACAGAACCGACCCGGGCCGGGGCCGCACCGAGCCGGGGGCGGCGGCGGAGCCCACCTACCTGCTTCTCCTCTGCGGGGCACGGCGGCGAAGGCGGGATGCCCGCGGCGGGAGACAGCAGCGGGGAGAGAAAAGAAGAGAGAGGAGTGAGTGGCGAGGCGTGCGGGGTGAGCCGTGCCGGGGGCGCAGCGGCCGCCCGTCCCCGCCGCCTCACCTGGCAGCCCCCCCGGCTTGCTGCGGTACCGCACGCCCGTGCTCATGGCGGCGCTGCTCCGACCGCACCGCGCCCTCTGCGCGCCGCGGTGTGTGCGCGGCCCGGG
>VZTO01025567.1:237065-261371 GCA_013400615.1 Syrrhaptes paradoxus
GGGCCGCCGGCGGCGCCGCTGAGGGGCCGCGACCGGCCAATCACCGCAGACCGCCACGCCTGGCCACACCCCCGGCCACGCCCCCCCTGCCCGCCGTGTGCCAGCGGGCCCGGGGCTGCGGGGGGTCGGCTGCCGCTGCCGGCAGCTGGGGACACGCCAGCGGCCGTGCACCGTGCGTGGGTAACCCCCGGAACTGCCCCAGGCCTGCCCCTGGGCACCGCGCTGAGGGCTCAAGCACTAGAAAAGGCACCGCGCCCTGCCCTGAAACAGAAAGCCAGCACGCAGGAGGAGGAATACACACTGTGAAAAAACACCCAACACAAATGGAATAAATAGGAAATGTGTTTCCAGATTTAGCATCTCAAAATACAGTGGGAAGGCCTGAATCATACTGCCAGGGTACTGTGCAAAGCAGGCGTGTGTGCTCTGTTTCCATTAAACCATTTTAAAGAGGTGATAGAGAAAGTTATTTTAGGTAAAAGCTGTCTACGTAACTTTTTAAGGAAAGGCAGGAGAGAACTCAAGTGACTTCAAACACTCCAGAAGCAGGAGTAGCACATGATTTAAGAACAGCTCCTCAGAATCTCACCTCAACGCAGCACAGGAACAAAGAGGGGGGGGTGTCGAGATTCAGGACACCTCACTCCTTCCTCAGCTGCAGGGAGGGGGTCATGTCTTCCACAGTTCAAGGACAGGTAAATAATCAGATCTGAAACTCTTCTGAATACAGGACAGGATAAGCTTGGCACGGTGATGGTTACACAAGTGCAAGGACAGGCCCCTGCCTTGCAACAAGACTGACACAGATGCCACACTACCAGTTTTTTATCTTGCCATTTCTTCCACCTTCTCATTCAAAACATGCCTCATATCAAAACAAGGAGACACTTCAAAGACCAGAGGTTGGCAATTGCTGGCACGTACGTTTCAAAAGTTCATTAACTCACTCAAGAGTTCTCTTTTAGCCATTGATTCAAAAGCATCAGAAAAAAAGATCAGGTAATTGGCAGCATAGTTGTTTGGTTTTACATGCTGGAGTGCCACTGACCATTACAGGCTCTACACCACAATTAAAGACACCAACAAGCCAATCAGCCCTTCATGAGCTGTTTTATCATCTGCCACAGTGTTTTGAATCTAAAGGAAACCAAAAGGACTGCAGTTACCTGCTCCTTGATCCTGCTGAAAAGTCGTTAAAACAGTCACAGGTGGGCACTTTGTCCCAGAAGTGGGAAGTGTCAGGCCGGAGAAGGCTGGGGTGGAATCCAGAAAAACGGACTTGCCTCCCATGCCTCTGCCGACACAGACGGGACTGGACACGCAAGGTCAGAAATTAGGCCCTAGCTAGAGTCACCCTCCAGAGATCTTCACAGTAGCAAAGATTTGGCTTAACATGTTCCCCCATTAAGCTGTGAAAGATTTTAACAAAACCAAGTTCAAATGTAGCTGAAGATTAACATCAGACAACATCAAAGAAGTGGCAGAAAGCATAAAAATTAAGCCTGTGTTGAAAGAAAGCACTCAAGTATGGTATCAGCAGTACTGCAAGCCCTTCTTGGACTATCATTCAAATTGATCTCAGGTTTTGAGCCAAAATGCTCCAGCTGGCATCCACAAGCCAGGGGAAGGCAGAGTCTATCGATCAATAGTCTGTATCCGCTAGTAAAAATCTGTTCCCTGAGGCTTCACACACAAGAACTGTGACAATGACTTTAGGTGCCTTGCTTTGAAAAGAGAGGGGCAAAAAGCTCAGTTTTTAATACAATCAAAGACTAGATGCTTTTGAAAGCCTGCTTCCTCATTGTCCCAGTTTGCTTTGAAAGAGGAACCTTTCATGTTTCCCTTCTTCAGAGAGCTAATCCTGTATGTAACTAATGTATGTAACCGAAGCCTTGATTTCTCCGGAGGGGTGTGGCTGTCCTGACTTGCCCAAGCACAAATGGACAGCACCTCGTTTTAAGAAGGTTGCAAAATACGATGCAAAATTCTGGAAGAAAAACAAGAAGAAAGGCGCACATAATGACACACAAATCTTCAGAAAATGTTTACCGTTAGATCTCTCACACCTCGGCCCTTTTGACAGACATGCTTACAATTCAAATCTTCATAAAACCTGAAGAGACTTTGTATGAATGCAAATCTCTCACTCCATTTCTTCTTTCAACTTCATTATAGCAGCCACTGAGATAACAATGTAATGTCCATTTTATGCAGTTCAACTCCAAACACAAGTCAAATAGGCGTCCCTGTGATGCAAATCATTTGTTAATTCTATCCTAATTAAACATTCATTGCTAGACAGCAAAATTAGGGCTCATCATTACATGAAAGAAACCCCAATTTCGTACAGAAGACAGAGTGTCTCAATCCCACATTTGCAAAATAATTTACGCTTATGCATATATAATACATGCGAGACTACAAAAGCATGCAGAAGAGACCTATACACTCAGTAATGACATAAAGGAACCAGCAACATTCATGAATATATAAACTAAGGTGTGCAATGAGATTTTCCAAGATATTTACCCACCTAAAAGATGTCAGTAGGTGCCTAATAAGCTTCGGGGGAAAAAAAAAAAAAAAGAGGTGGATGCAAAGCTTTGCTACCTAACCTCCAGTGAAAACACTCTTAAAGTTGTTCTGAAATGAAATCAGTTTGTATGTAGACAAATTCTAGAAAATGCCTTCATTCCCCAGGGTAAATATCACAATTCCTTTGAGTATGTACTGTGCACAACGCCACTGCAACATTTCATAAATCAGCTTGAAAAAGCCAAAATCCAAAACACAACAAAACCCACCCCAAGATTCAACATTTTCAAATTGGTACAATTTATTACAAAACTTCAATGAAAATTAGTGTTATGGTATATAAAAAGTTCAGTACATGCCATTGCTCAGCTGACAGATAAAAATGCCTGGGACAGAAATTCTTGCAATCAGTACTCGAGACCTGACAACAAACCTTCAGAGGCATCCACAGCAGTCGTTGGCATGGGTAGTGTTTATGGTATGTTAAGGCATGATTTAGAAAAGTCAGCTTCTTGGCATCACTGGTGAATCATCACATCAGTGTTTTGTACATTTTCCCATACATCACACAAATATAAACCACCAGAGATGAAGCTTCAAAATTAACCAAAGCACAGAGAAAGTAATGAAAAAGTGATATGATATACGACTTAGAATGGCAAGTGAAAGTTATGATACTGTGCAAACACACATACGCTTACTGTAAACAGGCCACAAAGTCTTTTAGTATAAAGCACAAAACTGTTCAGAATAACCTAGCAGGTACACGATTAACTCCTTAAACCCATCACAACGACTAGTCCAAACAGTGTACTCTATCAGTTTCTGTATAAAAAGGCATAGGAAGGATAATAACCACATTGATAAGTATGAAGACAGTGTTACCAAAAGAATCAAAAAAGATACAATATAACTTGATTAACATTGAATATATATAAAAAAGCCATTTTACAACACGATCTTCAGACTGTGTTTGTTTTAACGCAGGTCTTGATCTGCGGCATCCAGCTTTTGCATTTGAACGTTACCGGTCAAAGAAAACAGAGCACCCATCCACTTAGAGAGTATGCTGCTGCAAACAAAAGTGGAAAACAAAAGAGCATTAGAAAGGAGAAACTCTCAGCACTGTCAGAGTGTTTGGGGCTGTCTGAGCCCCTCTGAGCAAACCAACATAACCCAGGGAACAGGGCATTGCAGTTACTGCAGCACAGAGACCCACACTACAACTACATTGGCTGAGACACGCATAGTTTGGCCCCAAATATTTATCACAAATGTCTAATAAGAGCACATAAAACAGAATCTATTTTTAGTTACCTGCTTTATTAAGCACCCATGCCCCCCTATGTCTGCAAGAATGCAAGAACTGCTCTGCAGCTCATCCGAACAGTAACGCAGACCAGAAACCAACCCCTCAGCCTGTTGCATGAAGCATTACTGCTGGTGAGGGAAACAAAAACCACTTATCCAAACTGGGCAAAAAGCAAGCAGCAAGTCTGATGTCATGCACAAACACTTCTGACCCTGCTTAGGTAAAACAGTAAAGCAAACAGATTTTTCCAAGCATTCACACAGCAGTATTAATATGGCTGAAAAAAAAGGGATACCGTTCTGTAATTTCAAAATAACTACAAGTTTGGATGTCTCTAGTTATTTGCCATTTGAAAAGGCTGCTACAAAGAAAGCAGAATTTCAGCTTTCCCTGAAAACTGGACCCTGCTTAAGAAGCTGTGTCAGATCTGGAACTTGGGAGGCACCTTGAATGTCCAGTCGCAAAACTACTCATTCCAAATCAGAAAAAAACTTATTCTAAACATTCATCTGAATAAAAAAAAGAAATCCTGGAAAACACTGTTGTGTCAACAGTTGCTGCCTGCAGTTGGGATAAGGAAGGAGCAAGGAAAGCTGACAGCTTTCCTTTGCCACTCTCACAGAGGGTCCTTTGCCACTCTCACAGGGGGAATTCTGTTCAATACACAGCCACTTCACATTTTAAGGAGGCCATCACTTCCCATAACAACCAGAACAAGCAAGCCAGCCTTAAGGCTTTAACGCCAGAGTCCATACATTGCTAACCAAAGTCAATATTCCAATTCAAAATCAGCCTGTTGCACTACACTGCTACTTGGACTATGAAAGAGAAACTACATTTCTGCCATTGGCTGCTGAACTCTAATCTGTTGCAGATACCTCAAGAAGAAACTGTAACTGACGTTTCAGACTCAAGAAAAAGACTGGAATTTCCAATAAACACGAAGGCTCAGGTTATAAGCACAGCTGTGCATTGATGTTACCACCATTGCCAACACCATACCCACATTTTATATCCCCGTCGAACATATTTGGCCAAAGTATGTTTGTGCATTTTCAGTGTGGATTCATTTCACTGCTCTTTCTTCCTAATCTCCTTATGAGACAATATTTTACAATACATTAGGTTTATCCCATTCTTTACAAATTTGATCTCCAGTTTTATTAGACCAACCTTACAGTCCCCCAGACCCCTTTCACCAATCCACAGCTTTAATAAATGCCTCCATCTGCTAAGTGAATTCATGCCACTACTTAAAAGATACGATACATTTCTCCAGCATACCATTAAAACAAAACCTGCTCCGTAAATAGCACAATAGTACTACATATGCCTGCACCCCGATGGCACATGGTCAGACAGCTCAGAATCCTACATTTGAAAAGGTTTCAAAAACCCTGGGAAGGAATGGGTCTGCCTCCCGGACCTCAGCTGCTCCCAAGAACACCATGGCAATGCAGGGCAACTGCCTCCTGGGCTGCGTCACCAGCAGCGTGACCAGCTGTCGAGGGAGGTGATTCTCCCCCTCTGCTGTGCTCTCGTGAGACCCACCTGGAGTACTGCATCCAGCTCTGAAGCCCCCAGCATAACGAGAACATGGCAGCATTCCAGAAGGAACAAGTATTGGATGACACTAATGTCCTGTCGTTAGCTAGTCTTGACTTTTGTTACTCACACCTGTAACATTTTGGGTTTGATATTTCAGTCATCCTCTGTTGACTTCACTGCTTTAAGTTTGTTCCCTTTCCTTTTGCTAGTCTGTAGCAACACCTTGTACTTCCCCATAGCAAAAGTCAGTTACAAAACTGGCCTTTAAACTGCTTTCCAGTGTTTATGAGTTAATTTAATATGCTAATAGGGTTAATATCCACTGAGTCACATATACACACCAGGCTCCAAGCTCTAGAACTGTAAGAAATATTCCTCTGAAAATGTTTATTTAGCTAAAGGTGGCCGAAGCATTTACAGGTGCCCTGTGATACTGTGTCAGGCTTTGGTATAGACCTGGTAGGTCTGTGTGCTCCAGTCCTCGGGCCTGCTAATGCCCAAGAAATTCTGGCAGCAAGCATCCCCCCACAGCCCCTGCATCCCATATGCATCCAACAGCTGTACCAGCTGCAGCAGTGTGTCACTGAGACACAGGAAGATGTGGAATACGGCAATTGTGTCATCCCTGGGTAATCAAGCCTCTCAGGCACAGTGCAAGGTGCTACTGCACGTGTTCACGAGAACTGCAAATGCCACTGGAGCCGCTGCACTGGGGACTTCATCTTTCCCAAGGCATCAACACCTTACTGGAAAAAAAATAAATATATTTCCACTCACCCCTGACATTTTCCCCCAAAACAAGATTTCTGCAGTGACGCATTAGCAATTTAATATTCTATTTTATATTCTCTGGGATGGCTTGGCAAAAATCGAACCAATTCACATTAATCAATTTACTGACAAAATAACTTATTGAGATGCAGTTTGAACAATTATGTGGAAATACCAGAAAAACTTGCTATTGGGTGTTTCAATCTTTTTCATTTAATGTTTTGCAAAGGTGTCATTCCTTGGGAAGCTTTTAAGTCTGTAGAGTGTGTTTTGGTTTTTGGGAGGTGGGGGACCATTTCTGCCTCCTCTAAGCACAGGCGTTCTGGAAATTGGTCTCAATGGGAATGTGCTTTTCAAGATGCACAAATCCTAATGTTAGAAGTGATACACCACTGTTTCTAGGAAAGAATTTTCCTTACAGAGATAGGTCCTGACAAGCTCCTGGAAATTTTGCATCCAGGAAATGCAGACAGATAAAAATCCAAGCAAGATTCTTTAAGAGTCAGAAGACAAGACAATATTTAGGTACAGGAGGTTTACAGACCTGACTAATACTTCAGATTTACAGATCATATTAATGATACATATTTTTTTCTGTACAACGCTTTGAAGACTACAGTTTTAACAAAGTGATACCTCTTTCCTATTGGGAAGAGCTGCACAACTTATTTTCCATCAAAAGGCCACAGACAGAGATGCTGTGGAACAGCCAAGGTTACAATCCCAGTAAAACATCGTCTTATATAATGTTCTACCTACAATGCAGGAACATGACTTTCACCAACTGAGAGCAGTATGGACTAACAGGGAGATGTAAGATGATATTTTTAGATGAACAGCCTCTATACATCAGAGATTCAAAGCCATGACGAGACTCGCATCTGGCTCCCCGCACATCATACACAAGGGCAGGGCGGCACCAGCTACGAGGTGGCTCTGAGGACCCTGCAAAGATCTTCCTGTACAAGTTAACTTCAAGGTGTGATGGAGCCACACAAGTTCAGCACTGCAGTCGTACAGTAGCAGAGGAAAAATGATCATTTCTATCAGAAGTCTGCTCTTTAAGGGAAACAAAAACCCATGCTAGCTCATCAATGCAGGGTTTGCTGAACAGCTCCACAGTTAGAAGAGCTGAAAAGAGCTGGAGGCCGATGGCGCTCTGCTGGTCTAGTTTCTAGCCAAAGAAACATTCACTGGCAGTGCCAGGCAGTTGTTCCAAATGCTACAAATTTACCCAATTCACATTCTCCAGGCTCTCAATTTCAGCTGCCAAAAACTACGTGATCTGTGCTTCCTCAAATGACATTTCTCATCAGATCAATTCAGCATTCAGCAGCATCGTTTTAGAAGGCTGGTTGCTATGACAATGCTTTGTGTTGTTCTGTTAAATGATGTCAATTCATCAGTAGAAAGCGCTAGCTGTTTGGTTCCTTTAGTACTGTTCTTACCAAGAATCAGAATAGTGTTAAGTGAGCTCAGGAGGCTTTAAAATACTTGTGGTAATCACGAGCTATACTAAAAGAAGTTTCAACATCCTAGAGATATTTTAAGTGCAAGACACTTGGGTTTTTTTCTGAACACATTTCCCTAACCATAGCTACATTTCCAGCTGGCTATATTTGTTTTCCACAGCCTAGCTCCTGTTACTGGTTTGTCCCAGTATGATCTTAAAGCTCAGTGGAAGACAGACAACTCAGATTGGTAAGAATAATAAGAGGAAAACAGATTACAGAGAGCTACACTTTCAGAAACAGAGAAGGAAAGGGAAGAAGCACCCATCAATAACCATTTAATTTGAAAAAAAATAATTCCAGCTTTTTATAATAGTTGCTCATCTGAAATGGAAAAGTTGAGAAACTAGTAAATACGCTGTTGGAATTACTGCGGGGTTATTTCAAATGCAGTTCGTATTGGAGTATCCAAATAAAACCGAATCTGTTTTAGTTTTTGGTAACTTATTCCACCCCTGCATCTCCTTCCTCTCCAATCCTTTATTTGAACTGTCAAATATAAGAAGCAGTAAGCTCCTACACTTTACAGCAGTGTCTTGCATTTCAGAAGCAAAAAATTTGAAAAAAAAAAAAATCAAGCTTGTCTTGAAGCCTTTACCATGCTTCACATGGACTGCTACTAACACCTCCACAGGCACCGTTTGTACACAGAAGCTACGAAATCTTCAGAGAAAACAGACAGAAGTGTAGGTCAACACACCTTTGTTAGGCTTCAGGCTTCTACTTTTCCACAGCAAGAAATCTGTCCATCCTCTTTGGAAACTTTGAACATATTCCCTGTGTGTATCTCAGCCTTTGTCACTCCCCTTATGCTTCTATTACTCTACCCTTGAAAGTAACGGAAACTGCTTGAAGTAAACTCTCCCTCTGCTCCTTCCATAAAACCTCTAAGGATGCACCTATTCCAAAGGGATCGGGCAAACCAGACCTTCCAGTCATCCCATCCGTGTAGCACTTCATGGTAATACGGAGTCAGTCTTTTTTAGCAAGGATTTGAATTTAGCACTTCTTAATCATGATGCAATGCCAGACTCTTTCCAGAAACCCCCAAAGCATTCAGCAATCTTTTCCCCAACCCAGAATACATCCGAAACCAGAACTGGGTATTTCACATATTTGAATATTACCATATTTCGTTTTCCTACTGTTTACTCTCAAGCTCTTATCTGTGAACGTATTTGCACCATACTTCTCTTTTCCCAAAACACCTGAAAATATCTTTATATCTGTGCCTTATGAAGGGGAAAATATTTTTAAGGACATCTAAAGAAAACCAATAGATACATACTTATACAAAATTAAAGGGATTAAAATGTTAATTTTACATAAATTATCTATAAAGTTACTTATCTCTGTGCTCAGAAAAATATGTAAGCATGCAAAAGAGCAGCTGGAGGAGAGACTATGCTTTCAGTAACAGAGCTGATGCTTTAAAGTTCTTGTAAAACTAGAACCTGAGAGATGCTCAAGATAAGCTATTATTGAACAAGACCGATATCAAGTATATTTAAATTTGTTGGCAGTTTGGTTCTATTAACTACTGTGTTAATTACAAGTTTCCTGGCTCCCCTGGAGATTGTGAGTTCAATAAAATACAGCAAATACATCTGGTGGGAATGGTGGAGGTTGAAATAATCATTCCTCCAAAACTGTGAAGTCAGTTAATATGCATGAGAGAAGCTTCCCTAAGGCTGTTGTTCTAGGTGAAGATTCGCTTCAGCACGTTGACAGGATCACACAGCAACACTCTGGTTTAGCAGGACTACAACCGCAGTTCTGACTGTGCATATTAGAGAACAAATTATGCAAAAACTCTTATCAATTAATATCTCAAGGGTAACAAAAAAGAAGTTCAAAATTCTTTCCTGAAAGCAATCTATCAAACAATGATTTCCACAGCAGCGGCAGGAATGTACTTTAGTGGATTCCAAAGAAACTGCAGGACCTCCACATATGAAGATCTCATTCAAATCCTTCTCAAATTTGTTCACTTTCAGTATTTCAGACCAACTAACTTTAAGGTTTAGTTTAAACTAAATCACAACAAGATGATGTGGACAGTTGGTTAAATCTGCAAAGCTCTCCTGCTTAACACGTTCAGTTGTGCAAGATGCACTCCAGATTAGCAATGTAAAGCATCTACAAAATAACATTTCACTTGGACACAGATGAGCATGCTCAGAACTCTGTTTACTTATGTATCCATGGCTGCAAATTCAGCCTGGGACAAACCATGCTCCAATTTGTTTTTATAAATACCATATCCAGTATTGCCAGAATTCTGGTGCCATGACTGGCTAATGAACAGTGGGAATACTGGATCCTATTAGCCCTCAGATATTGATTTCACAGCAAATCCGGTACCTAGGAGCTGAAGAAAGGAGCTCTGAAATTATTTGTATCGTTCACCATCCCGTGCTCTGCAAGCAACAACTACGGACAAGCCTGTAGATCCAGGTTTTTTTTTTTCTTACCAAGTATCAGTTTAAAGGACGCCACGTGATCA
The DNA here is from genome assembly GCA_013400615.1 of Syrrhaptes paradoxus. Taxonomy (NCBI): domain Eukaryota; kingdom Metazoa; phylum Chordata; class Aves; order Pterocliformes; family Pteroclidae; genus Syrrhaptes; species Syrrhaptes paradoxus. The sequence goes on from VZTO01025567.1 coordinate 247,249, forward strand.
AATGTGATTTGTAAGTCGCACAAAGAATCACGCTCCTTTGCAAAAAAACAGTAATAATAATTGACACTACACAAGGTTTCCTGCATCAAACAGCCATTTTCAGGAGCAGGCAGAGTTTGGCCATATGATAACTAAGTCACCATGGAAAGTCGGGACCTCCAGTTCAGACTGAAACATTTAACAGGCGGCATAACTGCCAGCTCCTGTCTAGGGAAGCGAGAGCTTTATGTCAGACACTACTAACGCATATGCTGCATGGTCAACCACAAAATTACCCTCACTGTTTAGATTTCCAGCTCTGGGAAAATGTATCTTACTGTGGAAGTTGGAAGACATGATGTAAAGACTCCTCCATCTCCAAGACTTGGAATTGTGACAGCAAGAAACCTGAGGCTGAATTACTTTTTTCCCTGTAACTATTTCACTCAAAGATCACAGTGCACATACCAGTAAAACCATCAACATCTGCTTAAATAAGGATCCAGAGAATAAGTTTATTCCTTAGGAGACTTTTGGGGTTTTTTTTAATATAAACAGGAAGAGTGAAGGTTCAAGTAAAGGCAACAAAAAATCTCCTTATTTTAGGAATGGAATGTTGGCAGCTGTCACAAGGTCATAAGGGATAATATAATCCATTTTATTCAAGCTTTACATTCCAGAAGAGCAGCAATCACAACTAGAGTATTAAACTGAAGTATTAAGCAACAAGACTCCTCATATCCTTCTATTTTTTATTCTTGCATTTAAAAGAAAAATTATGCCAGAAAAGCTGTGTTCTGAAGAAAGCATGAATATTTGCTATAAGAATTTTTTTTCTTTACTCACTCTGATCCCATCTAATATATCATATATGACATAAAGGGAGCCTGTATTCAGCACACAAAACCAGTTTGCCTAAAATTGTTCGGTTCTCTGAAAAGCTGCTATAAATTCAGCAACCTACATACCCTAAACCACTCTGATTTTTGTTTATATATAGCAAAAGCTGCTCAGAAAATTAATTTGACTAATAAAAACAAAGCCAGATACAAAAATAAGGCACTGAAGATAAGGTCTTAAAAACAGCTGGAAAGGTAACATCTGCACAGATTTTTTTTCTAGTCTACCCTCAACATCACCCAATTTTTTCTGTAAGTACTGCAAAAGCAAGACCAAAGCGCAAAATTAACAGTAATCATTGTGAAAATCTTACATAGGAGGAGTAAACAAGTCAGAAAAGTCATACCTGATGTATCCAGATGTTAAGCATCTTAATCATCACCAGGCTTCATCCTCATTTGGGCTTGCATCTGTGCAATCATCTCCTGCATGCGGCGCAGCTGTAAGAGAAAAACACCCACATGTTTGAAACAATTTCACAAGGAATCCAAAATCCAGGAAACTTTAAATCTTTTCTTCCATGGTAGAACGCAGACCCAATTTGCCTCTTTATAAATTGGAAATGTTAGATTAATTCACATGATTGAATACTTTGTTTTTCCCATCTCAGATTCTTTAATGCATTACATCTAACTTTCACAAAAGATTTTTAAGAATATTTATAATGAAAATTGAGCAATAAAATCCAAATCTTTTGAAGCTCACAGACCTGTGAATTAACATCTCATCTACAATAAAGAAAACATGCCTTTTCTGTGTGTACAGAGATACACTGAGTGAGCTGAAGCAGCTTTGTTCTGGTACAAGTGCTCGAAGTATAATAACCCTGTATGAATACTCATCTTGTGGCTGACCAGATACTGTTGCCAAAAATTTTCAGAGTTAACAGACAAATGTGCAAACAGAATTTAAAAATTACTTCAAAAGCAAAATAGAAAGATGTTTACAAAATTTGGGAAGACAGACTAAACATATTAGGCACCAATATTTTTACATCTAAACAATAACTTTTCTTGGAAATAACTCTTTTCTTAAAAGGATTTTCTTATGACACTTATAAATTAATTTCCATCCAATAAAAGGTCAGTTATTTATAATACTTTTTTGAAAAAAATAACATTACTTTAAATAAATGTTCCTAAGTAAGAATACAAAACACTAACTTCAAAATGTATATGCACATAGATATAATTTGATTTACAAATGACTAGGTATTCCCTTCCACATGAAGATGGGGAAGCTCCACATACACAATCGCAATGACCTCTTACAAACTGGAAAAAAAATAGGCTGCAATTTCCATGCACATAAAATACAAGTCCATCTCAAACTGGAAATCATGTAATAATCTGAGGTTTGTATAGCAGTTTTCTAAGAATAATAATGTAGTTTTAAATATATCCAACTTTTTCCCCCTTTAAAAAAGTAGTCAGAGAACTGCTTTCATATATTTTCTGTAGGAAAAAAACTCTTCAACTCAAAAAGCACTGCTATGCTTAAACAAGTATACTGGATTTTCATCCAGTCAACTATATTAGCTACTGTGATACCAGGACACAGTCACTCCATCAGATACACACAAAAGAATCTGTGATAAATGCTTGTCTACATGTATGTGGTGTTGCGCTATTTAAAAAAAAAATCTGAAACGAGGAAAAAATTAACTGCAGACGCTTATATTACTTTTTCTTGCCTGGCCTCAGATAAAGATTTAGAAAAGAGTAAGCAGCTGAAGTGCAGAGCTTGCAGCACAGCCAGAGAGGACAGGGCTTGCCTAAAAGTAGCCAGTTATGGACTGGGACCTATCCTCTCGCTGCAGCACCACAGGGTTCAGGAGAGGCTAATTCAGATTCCTGTGACTGCAGCATAGATACAGCCTGGTAAAAGGAGATTCACAGAGGAACAGTGAGAGATACAGCTAAGACTGTAATGCTTGTTAGATATCCATCTTCATCTTTCTGCTAAACAGTCAGAACAAAAAGCTTCTGATCAAAAAGATGGCATAAAGCTGCAGGAAGGAGGATAAAAAAGCAGAAAATCTCAGAAATGAGAGTCGCATTGATTTCATGTCCAAGAAAAGTTTCAAAGATCAACTTGCAAAAATGTAAGACACCTGGTCTTTTGAACTGCCTTTCTGCAGATTTACCATCAGAATAAAACTAGCTTTTTGGAAGCTCGCCTACTTGAGCTTTCCCAAGAGCACTCAAAGCTGAGCCATGAAACATTCCCAAAATAGAAACCATTCAGTAGTCACAGGGGAAGATGCTGCTGCACATGTATTATGGTGATTGCTCAAATACAGCATTCTGCTAATATCCAATGTCATATTTTAAGACTTAAATACAGCACTGAGTATCACATTTTCTTAATTGATAAAAATATGCCCACACCATGAAAGAAATCAGATGCTGCTTATGACTCAAATGCAAGGTAGGACAAAAGCATTGGGAGACCTACTCCTCTCTAACATTAAGATTGTAAGATTTTTCCTTTTCCATTTTCATGTGGTGTTCTTGAGACCTACTAGTGGAGTGTTAGTCTCATCCATTAGCTAAATAATGACAAGTTTCTGAAGCTATTTTAGCATAATTCAGTAGAAAAACAAGGCACATTGTTGCCTCCCCTGGCCATCAGTAGGTAAGTCATCATCGAAGTTTCCTTTTCATAAGGAAAGCTGGCGAAAAAATAGTGAACAAAATAAAAAGGTACTCAAGCACACCTATCTTTTTCACTGCATCCTGGGCTGCATCAGCTTTTTTTTTTTTTTGAGCATTTGATACGCAAGCAATGTTTGCTTTCTGCTGTAAAACTACGGCTTCTCAAGAGCTCTAAGCAAACTCACACTATCAGTTCACAACAGTATTCTTAGCAGACAGCTTATGAGTAATGATAGATACCACACACTAAAACCTGGCTGCATAACTACAGGGCTAAACTTAGAGCTAATAACTGAACTTAGGGAGAATGCACACATATCTTGGAGATAAAATCATCTGCACACTAAAAATCCTGTCAGCTTGAGTGTAAAATTAAAATTAAAACTAAAAAAGAAGAATCAAGCTGTATTGTACTCAAAGTGGTAAGCACGTCAGTCTCCTCCAGAATTCCTCTTCAAGTAGAGGACATAAAAATCACTCCCACACATTACAATACAAGCTAAAATCAACTCATGCGTCTTCACCTTACCAGACCTACTGCATAGACAGAAACAATCTTTCCTCTTAATAAAGGTGAATGTAGATCACACACAAGACTGAAATTGATGTCATACCAACATCTGTGTTCCCTTCGCTGTTGGCAATTGCAAGCATCAAGAGCATGCCATGACTTTGATCTTGCTCAGCAGTAAACCCTCTCAATTGTAAGAGCAGCATTAATATATTTTACAGGAACTTGCACTCATCCCCTAAAGAAAGGATACTACAACATGATAGCACAGGGGCCATGCATGTGATGAAAAGGAAGCTAGGAAACAATGTTTGGAAATCTGTTAAAACAATGTTTCTGAATTCCCAGGTAACAAAAAATCAAAAAAGTAAACTTTACTTTGGTATAAACTCCACTTAGCTTACTTACCAGGTCAGGACTAAAATTTACATCAAACTACCATGTAACTACTGGGTAGTAACTACACAATTACTGTAGCAACATAGAAAGGAAACACACTTAAAATGCGAGTTAAAGTTACAGAGTTAAAAGTGAACCAGAGCTTCCTAATGGCTTCCATGCCATTACCAGAAACCACAGACACACAGCTTCTTCACTTTACCCAGAAGATTTCATCTGCAGTATGTTTTGCCTGGAATACCAACTACTGTCTGAACAAGGTGAGCAGCTCTTCAGTGACAACCCTACAGACATCACAGGAAAAGAAATGTTCAAAAATGAACAATATCTACCTCCCACTGACATGCTTCCCCTCCCCACACCAAGGATTATTTCTGTCTGTGCCTTTACATAAGAAAGCTCATAGGAATAGGGCAAGATGGAAACCTGCAGACAGTGGATTTTCTAGTACACCAGGATGTTCCCCTGACAGTTGCTGTTGGTTAAAAATATTTCCAACACAGTACAACTAATCTTGTTAACTGAAGACACAAAAAATACTCCTGACAAAGTTACTATATTGGAAAAGGGGCTACCATTGAGATAACGTCTTTCATAGGACACACTGACATTATAAATAGCAGGAGTCACTATGGCCACAGCCATCGCCCTACATGGGCAGCAAGCACCATTTCTTCAAAGAACAAATCAAAAGGACAAAAAGAAAAAAAAGCAATTCGTCAAAAAAAAAAAAAAAGTTGTTCATAATTCCAGCTCCCAAGGGATTCCCATTGCTAACTGCTTACTAAGGGTCTTGTTCTCATGATGTACTCCCAGGACTGACACTACATTAGTTGACAGGGGAAGGCTGAAGCACTCTGCGTAAAGCATGCCTCCTTCCCCCTGCACCAGGCAATCCCACTCCACAGCACCCATCAAACCCTAGAGCTGCTTTTGTTTCCCAGTCATGCTGTCTCTCCACATAGAACTTTTCACTTCATCTTTCAAGAAAACACACGAATACCTGCAATAGGAGGCAGTAACCCGCACAGACAGGTGTTATCACCTCCTCACCTCCCCTGGGGCTGCTGCAGGACACCAGCCTGGCAGCACCCTCACCGCAAGCTGTCCCCCCACTGACTCCCACACTAGACCAAGGTCCCTCATCTCATCTGATAACGGGTTAAACACAGTCAGAAAGCTGAAGGACAGAGAGAAAACAATTTCAACATTGCAATCAATTCTACTCTATTCAGCCCACCGCTGACCAACTCTACTGAAGACAGTGAAGGGATTTGCCCGAAGCTCAACAGAAAAATCAGAGGAAGTTTGTTCCTTGCTGTTTCATGTAATCACGGCCTTAACATTTTTCTGGAAGTATTGCCTCTCAAAACTTTGAAAGGTTTTTATTATATTATATTTTCAGAGTAGGAAGATTACGGCACAACACTGCAAACTTTAAGTTTGTGCCCACAACATCAAAATAATCAGAACTGCAGCATATTAACAGTCAGGAACATGGATAGCTTTACTCCTATTTTCACTTCCCAGCTCAGAAAAACAGGTCATCGCTTGCAACTGAGCAAAAAGCAAAACCAGACTGAGTAATAAATCCAAAATGACAGATTAGCGATTCCAAATTGCTGAACTGGGGACCACATCCTTTGGCATAATAAAAGATCATTTAGCAAAAGTGATGCCTTGATAAAGATGATCCTGGCACAAGCCCAAGCATTCATTCCTTCCAAGGTTATATAAACCTCACAAAACTGTAAATAGAACTCCAAGCACCGTTACTGATGGGAATGCAAAACAGGAGGGGAAATGGATATTTGTTTTCTCTGCAAAGGCATGGAATGCAAGCCCATTTCCTCTGTGCCTCCTTCCTCCCCAGGCTTCTCCCAGTCTGAACCTTAGGGATGATACGGAGATGAAGGGATTTCATACCGGCTTATCTACAGAAGATTCAGTAAAGTCTCTTGATCTCTTTGGGACAACAGAATGCAGAAGTTAAAAATCTAGTTGTTTTTTTCAAATTCTAACCTAATCCTCTACAACTTCAGCAGCAGTTATTCAGAGATTATTACTCCCAGAGGAAACTTTCAGAGACTGTCCAAGAAATTCAAGACTTCATCCCTTTAGCCATATCATATTAAAAAATATATTACATACATAAATACATATAAAATACTATATATAGGAGTAGTCAGAATACATCATTATATAATAATGTGCCTGTCATATCAACAGTTTGCAGTGGAAACGGTTATAGGAGAATCTTTCAGACATAAGCCATAAAACAAATATTTCTACAAGGATACCCAAGTTTCTACTTAACTACTGGACGTGTACAATTTATATAGTTCAAATAACAAATAAAGAGTTATAACTTAAATTCTTTAAGTCTACTGCCTAAATCTTGGAAGCAGTAAGAAAAAAGAGAAAAAGAAACACAAAACATTTCCAAACAATGCTCTTGACCTTTTCAAAGCATCTCTTATTCCTGGCTGTCAGCTGATAGTCTGCTGCTGTTTTGCACACACATCAGTAAATAGGAGGCAATTAATTTGTGTACAGAACACTTGCAGAAGTTCCACTCGCATAAGTGCATGGCCATCAAGTGTGCTTATTTTGCTGAAATAAAGTTATACAGTGATAAAGATGCAGCTCATTTAATCTCCAGTAATTCATATTATTAACCACTCGTTATGGTGATAATCAGCTGCTTCTGCATTTCTTTTTAGGAACATTTTTTCCTATTTATGTCAACATGCCAGGGTTCGCTATTTTTAAACATGGATGCTATGAAGAACAAAGGAAATGCATGGACCAAAGTAACTATATTCCAAAAATTTCCATGTACAAGAGTCAGACTCTTTCACCTAAGAAACACACAAAACTGCTTGTAGTTTTTTTATTTCTTTACTCCAAAACACTGCATATATGCATTGATCTTTTAAACCATGCTTTCCTCCATTTATAGGCTTGGATCCACACTGAATGGGATAAAGGAAGGATAAACAGAGAAAACACTATCTTCCCACTGGCAGTGAGTCTTCAGTTTTCACAATGCAAGCAGTCATAAGCATTGGCAGTGTACTACTTGAATTTAAATACTAGGCTAAAAAATCTCAGAATCTTTAGAACTTCAGCATAAAAATGTTCAGTTGACAGGCCTAGTAATGACATGAAACCAGAGGAAGAAATCAGAGACTGAAAACACGAGATCTAAAAGTTGACTGGTACAACAGAAATGCTATGAATTTTGCTGCAAGTCAAGATTAAGATGCAAAACCATGCACATTAATGATATAATGGAATTTTTAAGACTCAACCACCTTTTTCTACTCCACAGCCACAAGACATAAGAAGAAATTTACTGGTAACATGCTTGGAGCAAGCCATTCAAATCTGAAATTACATTAGACTATCAGTGTACCCCAACATACTAAGTTGAAAGCAGCACACGTAGCAGACAAACAAAAATTTATTTCAATACTTTAAAAATAGCAACTATCCTTATGGAAAATTAGCATACAGACTGGAAGTGATAAATACCCTGCCTACAGCCAAGAGTCCACATGCTACCTACCATCCACAGCACGCAAGTGACTATAAACAAAACACTTTGTATGGGCAACCCGTACATTCAGATTAGATCTGTCATTTTCTAACTCCAATCTCACACTCCGTAGGCAGTAGCTGACACAGAATACTGAAACTGGAACACAGCATGGTATATTAAAGAACAACTGTTTCAGAAGCTCCCTCTTACCTCAGCCTCTTTCTGCTGGAGGATTCTATCCTTGTCTACCACTTCTTCTTCAACAGGCCTATTGAACAAAAGAATGCATTGATGGTATAAGATACAGAAGTAAAAATCTCCAAGAACAGATTCAAGGCTCATATTTCAGCTAACATAACAAGAACAAAAAAATCTACATGCTTCCACACAGGGGAAATTAGGACATTCTTAAACTCATGCTTCCCTTTTGCAGAACAACATCTTTACCTTCACTCTCTGTTTCTTAAAATTCGATTTCTTCACTGCTATGGGGATTTTTTGCCATTTACTCAAATCAGATTCCCTCCACTATCTATATATGATCCAAAAGTCAATAATTAAGAAGCTGTGTAGGCTATTTCCTTTCTTCTCTAAGATCAAAATGTTTGGCGAAGTACTTCAAGAACAAGTACAGTGGGAACCAGAATAAGCTGCTACCAAAAAAGATGCAGCATAGGTAGACACAGATTTTTTTGCATTAAAGAATTACAAAGAAAACAACAACAAAAAAACCCACATCATAAAAACCCCACACATATTACCAAAAAAAATTTTTTTGTCTACATTTCTCTCTAGCTCTACATGGTGGAACAAGAGCACAGCCACCATGGCAGTCCTGCAATAACTACAGAAGCAACATCCTACCTAATCAGATAGACTGGGGCCTATCTAAATGTGCCCACTAGAGTTTATTTTTTCCAAGTAGACATCATTAAATAAAAACCTATTTTGCTTGCAGCCCACTACTTTATGCGCATTCCAATTAGAAGTACAGAGAAAAAGGAATGGTTACAAAACCAAGAACAGCTGTTTATAAGCACAGCACTTCACTACATATTACTTTTCTTCAAGAAGAGCATTTCATACAAATTTAAGTAACTCCATAGATTGAGATCTCAGGAGAAATTAGTTACAGGTGGGATTAGTTAGGAGGAAGAGCAAGTCCAATGTCACAACAGAAAAAGAAGAGACGGAAGCAGCAGAGCCCAAAGGCATGCACACACTTACTTGCCAGTTCGTTTTAGCCTCTCTGAACGGAAGTTCTCATAGTGCAAATCTTGGGTCACCTCCTGCAGGTCCTGCATGTGTGTTCTAGAACATGCAAAGCGTTATTGAACACTTTGTCCTTCTTGTCAAAAGGAAGAAAACCACCCTTTTATCTACTATTTTTGCTTTATATAATGGATATATTACTGGAAGACTAATCCTTCCAGACCAAGCCTGCCATAAAGCCAGCCAGAACACCACTTCCATGTTGGCTGGTCTTTATTTCATACGTAAGTACCCCCCTCCCACCAACATTCTTCAAGTACCCAAATTATGCTGCCCTCCTCTTGTTCACCAATGACTTTATAGGAGTTATTTATACCAGTCTTTGCACTGTTAAGAAAGTTGTGAAGAGAGTTATTCAGAAAGATACTTTAAGAGTCAAAAAATACTTCAGGAATTAAGTGCTATTAAGGATAACTTGTAACTGAGAACTAGGTGGAGCTCCTTGGCTCACGTAACAGCTGGCATTGCCTAATGATTTTCAACTGTCAAAAAAAAGGAAAAAATAATGCTGCTACCAATGACCAGCAGAGGGCAATCGCTGCCCAGCAGACACAAATCAGAAACAAATACTATTCAATTTCCAACAGCAAGATGCCATTAAAAAAAAAGAATCACTTAAAACCATCTATGTGGGCAGAATATCCGTATCGCTTAAATCATAACGGGTATCATATTTAATATAGGACTACCTACACTGCCAAGAAAACTGAGCTTTGCCTTTAGAATAGTCTCAGTTTTACCAATCCCCGAGTAATACTTCAAAAGCCTCTCTGCCCCACCCACTGCACTGCAAGAAAACTTCAATTTATGAGTAAAGCCATCAAATCAGCTCACACAGGCATAAAAACTGTCACATATATCTGACAACGTACAATATAGAAAACGGTTTCTGAAGTCAGATATCAGAGGATCTCTGCAGCAAAACAAGCTCGGGGGTGGACAGACATTAAGAAGTCGCTCTCCACTGCCATGGGAGCTGGTTTTGATTTAAGGAGTTTACGTTCTTCTAACTCTCTCATCATTGTAACAGTTACGTCACCACAGGAGATGGGATAATTTTACCGTTACTCACACCAGCATTGTGCGCAGTTTAAGGAAATCATTGTGCTCTGGATTTTCAACTTCAACAACTCCCCAAGGATACAGGCGGCCTCTGATTTTTTTCCCTTTCACCTCAATAAGTTGATTGGATCCAATAACAGCAAAAGGAATGCTGGCCTGGTGGAGACAGAGCAAAACAAGTCACTGTTTTGATTTTTGACTGGTTACTTTTTTGTGTTTTGCTTTTTCTTTTAAAGAAAGCACAAAGACTTTTAAGTAACGAATGGGAGAGGAGGAAAAGAAATGCTGACAAATGCACTCTACTAAAATCATTCCACATCAGAAAACTAATAAATCTTATTCTAGGCTATGCAAGCTCTCATTATTAACACCTGTGGGTTTGTTAGGATCAGTTTGTCTCAACAGGGGCACAAAAGGAAATGACGCTTTGCTTTAGGAACACTTGACTGTTGTTGAAGTACAGTTTGGGCATAATGTGTCATCTGATATAACATCATGCATGGAAAACAGCCAGCAGAAACATACTTTAGAAACAGATTAAAGTAGCTAGAGAGAGAATTTCAGATACATTCTTCAAACATCTTTGCAAGTATCCCAGCAAGGAGGAAATTACTTCAGTAAAACCTTTATTATCTGCTCTAATGAGAGGAAAGTTGTTAACTAGTATAGTAACCATAAAACACACACACATTCCCTCTCTTTGCTTACATGTTAGGTTTGAGTCAGACAAGAGAGAAAATAAAAATTAATCACAGTTCTTGGTGAAGAATTGCTTACATTTAAAAGAGAAAAGAAAGCCAGTACACACCACATTTGGAACTCTGATGAAGTAAAGACTGGAATAAAAAGGTCTATAATTCAGAGTCCATATCCAAAGAAAACTTGAAAATTCAACATGTTATAAAGGAATAAAGGAATAATGTACCTTTAAGCATACTGTAGGCTTGAAGAACCACTGCAGCAAAATAATAAATTGGGAGCAAAACTTGCCTTTAAAACTCTGGTTTGTTCTTTGAACTCCTCATCTTCATCAGAATCTGCATCAGGGAGCTGATAAATCCTAATGCCATGTTCAGAAATCTCATCCAGAACCTGAAGTTTACAAAAAAGGAAGAATAATAATGTAGTATTTCATTGAAGAGGTATTAAGCTAAATGTATATACAACTGATTTACTAGTCTGTCACATCTAGAAAACTGAGAATGTTTTTCTGCTTTAAGTAGTTTGGCAACGCTTAGAAAAAAAACATTAACAGAAATTGCCATTATTTAAGCTTTGAGTTTATGTACTACCAAGTTAGTTTATGTCCTACAACACTGTCTTATATGGCATTAATTTCATTCCACCTATGAAGAAAAGAACCCAGCGCCTTGAACCTCAAGCCTATAAATACCCTGGAAAGAACAGTTCAAGGTATAAAAGCGCTCAGCAGGCAACCTACGTGCTTTGAGATGAAAGAAAGGAATACTAAGTGGGAAATCAAATCACATCCTTAAAATGAAGAAAGGAAGCCTATGCTAGAGCTGGTTGGATTTTAAAGATTTTAATTTACTATTGCAAAAAAGTATCTTAAAAACACGGCTGATAACTGCTAACTACAGAGGTTGTCTGTTAAAGAGCTTACTAACAGGCATTTTGAAAAGCCAAAAAATTTGCTAAGACTATAAATAGTTTAATTCAGAGGTAATCTGTGAGACAACCTGCAAAATCAGAAACAGTTAAACATGAACAGCAGCTCACGTCTGCCCACTCACAAAGAAAGTCTCACTGACTAAATGCATTTTGTGACACTCCCCATGTATCTTTGTGTGTGACCTTAACCAGCATCTTTTTGTGCAGTGATGCAGCCCATGGCAAAGTATATTTTAATGTGTTTGATACATACAAAAATTTAAAAGTGCCTATTGTCTCTCGAATCAAAAAGACAAAAGCTTATTATCCACTTAAACCAGAGAAAGTTATTCAAAATCCACTAAGAAAAAGATAATCCATAAACAGTTTTCTTTATTTTCACCGATGTCTGAGATTAACACAGAAATACACTATCTGCACTCTCACATACGTTCTTTTTCTAATGAAATCACTGCAAGGGCAAGCAGCTAGCATAATTCCAGGCCTTTGGCAGTTTCAAAAGGAGGTACAAGTCATTCCTTTCTTCAAAACTGAGGAGAATGCTTTTACTGCCATACTATTAAAAATATTTAAGTCAGAAATCCTGACAAGATTTTCTTTCACTTAAGGAAGTGTGGTGGTATGAGGAGAGCATGAAGAATGCTGAGATCCCACAATAACTCTCTTCAAAGGGATCTTGGACATCTCAGCAGAAGCTTTACTGTGCAAACTCCTAGATTAGCAATCCCTAACGAGTTGCAATTGTAACCCTGCAAACAGCCCCTGAACCAAGCAGCAGCACTACTGCAGCAGTGAACTCATACAGTAAACAAAGTTTGGGGAAAATCAGGGCAGGGGTTGGGATAATCACAAAAACATTCAGAAAAGCCTATGTAATAACTCGTGCTGTCATTACTACATATATATTAACTTGATAATATGAATACAACCAGACTTCAAATGGATGAGGGTCACGAGCCTTCCCACAGCGAGTCCAGGCNCTGTTTAAAATAAAACAATCCCTCACACCATTACGAGAGGAATGACCATGTATGAACCACAGCTATTCCCATGACAATGTTTTCCTGCCAGGTATATAAACATCCCCCGCACTCACACACGCGCACACGCTGAATAAAATATTATGAGCCCCCACCTACACACAGAGCAATATTTTTAAAAGAAAAAAATAAATCTGTGAATAAGTGTTGCCAATAAGCAATTAAGTTACATACGCAGAATTACACTGAAATCAATGCATGTTGTTACTGTTTTGCAAAATGGAAGATAACTAAATTGTTATCAAATGATAATAAAAGATGCACAGCTGGAGTAGGTGGGGCAGTCCTGCACTGCGATGCCTTTAAGGAGCTGCATAAAACAAGAAAGCACATTTAACCTGGCTGAGATGTTAAAGATAAAATGCAAGAGAAACAATAACGGGAAAGCCTACAACAAGGGGTGCTAGAATAATATATTACAGCTGTTAAACCTAGTGCTTTCCTGAAAGGAAAAAAGAATTGCAATAAAAACAAACTGTATTTTATGGTCCTAACAATGAAGCAGCATTTTGCTTCTTCAAATCTGAATTTTATTGGCCTCAGAGGATTCTGTGTTCCTAAAGATTAGCCTTCCCATGGGAAATTAAAAAAAAAAAAGCCAAAATATTAGTTCCCCTCTCATGAAGTCATTCTTTTGAGCAGGTTTCCTTAGCAGCCTTGCATGGCACAGCTTGTGAAACTGCCTTGCATTTCTTCCCACTCAAGAGTTTTAAAAAATAACTTTGAATTCCAGAAAGACCAAACAGGAATTACTGCAAGCTGGGTTTCCTTTGCAAGTACCACAAACTGATCTTGCTGCTTAGTCCAAAGCAGCAAAACAAAAACATTTTACTTTAGATTGATAGCCAAATGGCAGAAACATCTGAAAAAAACAAGACTTCAAGCTGCGTCAGCAAAGCAGGATTTTGATTCCTAGTCTTGATTAGAGATTCTGTCAGCCAACATGCTTTGAGTTAGAACAATATACAGTTGCTAGACTTTCAAAGCCTTGGAACCACATTATACATTTGACTTAGTATAAACTCAGTTTGTAGAGTGACCTTTACCAGCAGTACAAAAATAACGAAGACGTGTTTACCTGTTTCCTACCCACTCCCTCAGACTACAGCACAAGTGCTATTCATGTA
>VZTO01025568.1:0-15155 GCA_013400615.1 Syrrhaptes paradoxus
ATTATTCGTCTTGTACCAGGAACTTTGCTTTGTAGAAGTAAGCCCTGTTAAATCATCTGTCTGAGATTTCATAAGATGAAATAGACTGTGCTTGGGTTAGATTCAGTGAGGGAATTCAACACTCTGAAACTGTCAATGTCCAGAGCTCACGTAGCTTCATTATTGTGTTGATTGTAGTTTATAGTAATCCATGTAATATAGTTATTATTTTCCCTTAGTAACTTAACTTTTTCATAAGCTACTTTCCAAATCACTGCTACTTCTCCTAAGTCATCTTTATTTTAGACCAAAACATGTTCCTTACATATTGATGCACAACTTGCATTCAAAAACCCCTAGATTTTCAGTTGCCCTAAAATACAATAGTTCATGGAGAGGGTATCAAAACCACAAATAAAACCACACTTTGTCACATAAAAAAAAGCCACTGATGCTTTATGAGCAAAGAAGAAAATATTTGTCTATCGACACATCCCCTATTTAGAATGGGCTATAATTGTCTTTTCCTTTTTTCTTCAGCCACTTCAGATCTTACTGTATATGATTAATTTTGTTTCCCTACTCACTCTTATTTTTACTGAGTAGTCAGAGAAACAACTTTGCCAGTCATTTCCTACATTGTTCTGGGACTTTCTGGCTACAAGAATTCCTTCACGGTTGCTTCTTATTGGGAAAAAGGTCTGAAAGATAATTTATCTCCCATTTTCAGTACTTGTCTTCCTAGCAGAGTTCACACAGCCCATCTGGCAACTGTTTCTCTGAACTGCCATCCTATTCACCATGTGCAGGAAATGCAAAGCTTCCCAAGACCTCTGGACCCAGTTCTCTGCTCCATGCAAGGTTATTGGTCTGCTTTGACTTACCCTTTAATAGGAGGAGTGCGTCCTCTATCATGCTTTGGTCCAAGATAAATTAGTCCCTCTCCATTAGAAGGAAATTAACCCTGCCAATTGCACAAGCTCACCTAAAGCAGGAGAGCTTCTGGGGATGCAGATGAAGAGGAGGAACTTGGGGATCTTCCTCAAAGCAAGTGAAAGGTTGATAGGGCACTGGGGAAAGGGAAGAATAATTGCGCTGGGGTCTCATCAGTGTGTACGGAGCTGACTGTGTCTGATGTCTGTCACCGTTGCTTGTGGTGGCACTGGATGAATGAAGCAAACACTGATTGTTTACACGCTGGCCTATTTGCATATGGTTATTGAGAGGTCACTCAAGAAGCAAAGCTCCTGGGTATGTCCGCTCGTATATCTGTGCCTCTTTACCCTTGTTATGGTATGTAGAAAATTTAACACATTATTGTTATGTATTGTCTTATTGTTCATAAGATCTATTATTATAAATTATTGACAATTGCTTGTAACATATCTGAGACACTGATAAACCATTGTTTTTCTTAGAAAAAATGAAATATGTAACCCTTTTTTTCTGTAAGGGTGTAAGTCACACTAGATATTTGAGCACTGTTTTTATTTAAGCTATTAATTATTAAATATTTAGCTTGCTACAATGTTTCATTGCATTCATTGGTCGTTTCCATAATTTGTCATACCAGATGGAAAACTAATCAAATTGTGTTTATAGTCCATATACCCAAAAAAAGAATTAATTAAAAAAAATTGCTGATATTTNTTTCCCAAAGTCCTTGAACCTTCTAATAATGAGACCCATGTACTCTATAAATTCCCCTTTACTGTACAGAACTGTCGCATTATGAATCTGTGGAATGTATCCACTGCTTCCAAAAGAGAGCTTTCTCAGAAAATGAGCAGTGATCGCATGACTTTGCCTTCACCTGACTGGGGAGCCTTGTTCTCAGTATCCTCTGCTGAATGCCTCTTTCGGGCTGCTCAATAACAGAAAAAGATTGAGAAATTGAAGAAAATCAGTTGAAGGGCCACCAGTATGGAATGGATGTAGAGCACTTGCTTTGTGAGGTGAGGCTGGAGAAGAGAGACCTCTGGGAGGACCCGACAAGGAGTCTTGATGCTTACTGGGAGGGTGTTGAAGAGACGGACCCAGGTTTTTCAGTGTCGCATGTGTATTTCTAATGTACCACGAGGCTGAATAGCATATTCAGTGCAATACAGTGTAATGAGCTAGCATACACAACAAAGTCAATATGTGTAAAGGGGCTTTTAATGGCGATATCAGGAGAATAATAACATCTTCTGAAATACCATTTTGAAAATCTTTTATTAGATTTCTTGTCCGAGTCTTGTCCAAGTACTACTGAAAAGACATGCTAAAAAATATACGTATGTATAAATGTGACTAATGTTCTAAAATCATGCTGATAGTTTTATGTTTGTTCATACTGATCAGATATGTACATTCTCCCAAAGGCTAGTTACTATTCAGCTTCCTGAATTATTTTCTTCCTTGCCTTTTTTTTTTTGTTGTTGTTGGTGATGTCTTAGAATTAATAGTCAATTAATTAAATTTACATAGGGCAGGGTCATATCCATTATGAAAATGACAGAACTGGCTACTAAAATATTAAAACTTAGAAGTTACCAGTCTGGAAAAATAAATGAGACGCAAAGTTTCTCCAAAAGCTCCTAATTATATGTGGGTGTTGTCCACACAGGATAAAAGAGAGAAAGAGATAGGTGTAACCTAAAACCTCTGTGACACAAACTCTGGCAAGCATTCAAATACTCAGCCAGGTGCCAGAAAGTGATTGTCAATTTTCAGTGTAAACTTTATGACCTTGACAAAAGATAAAACAACCAAGAAAAAGAGAAAACATCATCACAACCTCATGCTTTTCTTGTACCATCAAGAAAGAAGAGAAACATTATCTGGTAAATTCAGACCTTTCAACTTCTGTGTTTATTGTGGACTACTTCCTACAAATGCTTCTGAAGACACATTTTATCACCACATTATCGTATATTGTCAAGGGAAAATTATAATTAGCTACTTAACATCTTTGGCAGATGTGTATGAGAACATTTTAAGTGCCTATATAAAATTTTCACCATTAAAACCATATTCTGTCTCAAATATAATTTGTTTCATTTTTCTGTTTAATGAAGTGTAAAACAGTGATAAATTGTAGAATTTTTTGTAAAGAGCGTTCATATTATTTGTATAATGCAGTTGGTGAACTAACTGTGTTTCAAAAAGCAAATGCGTTGATGGGGTGGAAATGTAATTTGCAGCTTAAAGATCAAAAAGCAAAGCAATCACATGGAACCACTGATACTTAATTAAATTAGTGTACATTTCACTTACAGAGGCATATTCAGTGCTTCAGGAGCAGTAGCCCTCTTAGCAAGCCTAAGTACAGTGGACATGTACTGAGGCACTTAAAAAATGGAGATGGCAAACTGATCTCCACTGGGAATTTCTGGTGCACACACATAGTTCCACTGCCATTGACAGGGTCTGGGGGTCAAAAGGACAAACACTGACAAAAAATGGCAAAGACAGTTGAAGAACTGGGACTTGGTAGCTTCAAATTTGTAACTGTTTTAACAGATAAATACAGAATAGGGGAAAAGGAGCACACTTCTGTTTTGGCTTTCCCTATTTTTTTTTTCATCTGGACTTCAGAAGGCAAGTTGTGAGGGTGAGTGTATGACTACCATTGTAGGCAATAAGATACAAACCGGTGAAACTGAATAAATTCTAGTTGACTTTAACAAATAGTCATCTCCTCATGTACTTTCACTTACTACAGAACTAAGATTGTCTCATACAACTGATAGATTTCATGAGCAACATATAACAACAATTTAAGATTTGTCGCTTAAAAGCGTCCCCACTCAGAAAATCAGCATAAATGTAACTCAGGAAAAGATTTTTTTTCTCTGTGTGCAGAGTTAGGAATGGAACTACAGAAGACCCCTACCATGAAGTGCAGATCCATTAGAAGTTGATATTAAAAGGGAGTTGCTCATTGATACAAAGCATTTTTGTCAGTTGAAACAACTGAAAATTACCTATTGTAGCCATGGGGGAAGAGCAGAATGAGCAATGAATATGAAACCAGGAAGACAAACTGGGTTCCTTGAGAGCTCTTAAGTAAAAGTCACATGTCATGTAGAAGAACAGAGATATTATATTAGAAATTAGTAATCTTTTCTCAGTTTAATGAGAATTACATTTCTTAACAACAACAACAACAACAAAAAATCAGTTATCCCAAATATCTATCTAAGCAATTTCTAAAAACGGAATTATGTTGTTCTCCAAGCATCATGGAAGGTGTATTAATAAGAATTATCTAAAACGGAATTAATGTTCAGGCAAGATGATAGCAACCAAACTTTATTATGAACAGTGCAATTATGAACAGTTTCTTAATAAACATTTTTGCTGTAGCTGTACTCCCATAACAGATACACTTGGGTAGAACCATGGAATCATGATTCTTTCCTTTTGTTGCCTTTTTTCTGAAGTTTCTGGAAAAATAAAGTTCCTGATCCCATTTGTAGGCCTTGATGTTGTAATGCTTTTACAAGCAGGCTAAACTTCTCACTGCTTTGTATGTTTATAATGGTAATTCTTTTGGGTAATGTTTCAGCTTGCATGTTTAAGAGGATAGCTTTAATGCACAAGGTAATGTTTCCTGTGATGTCTTACAGACTATGTCTCTGAAGCAGTGTTGGAGATGAGATGTTTGTAAGCCTTTGAGAGTGGCTGCTGAAAAGCATGCGGTCTCTCAGACTTCTAACCAAACACGAGGTGACCACTTTATTTTAAGGCTCTTCCTTCCCCAGAAATCATTTTGTCAACACACACAATGTTAATATGACTTATCCGCTGCATACCCACTATCTGCCCTCCCAAGGGTGAATTAGAATCAAATGCATTTCAATTAGTGACAGAAAAAATACCAATTGAGAAATGCATTTTCTCCCAAGTTTTATTAGAGAAAGATGCGAAGATACTCCTTATGCCTTTAAAAATGTTAGTATTAACATCATGACTAGATAAAAGAGTCGTAAAAATGTGACAACAATCTCATTTCCAATCTATGGAACAAACAAGCTTAGTTACTAAGGACAAAATATATCCCCCAGAGAAAAACTGTATGAAAGTGGTAATTTCATAATTGTGAAAAGGCTGAACACTGATTCCTCGAGAGTTCATGTTTTGTTTGCTGCTGCACAGATGATAGCAACAGATTCCTTTCCTTCATAGCCAGTAAACAAAAAGGCCAGTCTATCAGTTTATGTGTATTTAACTCCAAGGTGGAATTTGACTGAGTTTGTCTTTGTCTCTCTGTTGCTGAAAGGTTGAGAGGAAACAGAGGAAAATTTTACTCTGAATTCAAGGCAAATGATTCCAGAATGATTGTTAACCTCTGCACTTTGATCCAAATTTATAAAAGAACACAAAAAAAAAAAATGAAATAACTTTAATGCAGCCTGGAATTATTTTTTTCTATGATACAAAGAAGCCACTCAAATGCCACTTTGAAGTCATAATGTCTGTTCCAAGACGTTCATTACACTTAGCGAAAAACAATTATCTCTGCTCTGATCCACAGGAATGCCAAGTGAGTGAATAGGTAACACGTCCATTTTTATTAGTAAAAAAATCACAAATTTGAACATGAAATATTTAATATTTTGTCATTTGGGTTATTAGGCTTCCGTATTTTTTCATACTCTATCTTGTATAATTTAATAGCAGGGAGTATATGTTTTATAATTAATCTTATTTTTAAGTCTCTGTGGTTGAAACTACTTTTTTGCAAGAAATGCAGCTTTTGTCTCAGAAAGCACAGAAACAAAATAGTAGTAATAAAAGAAATCAAATAGCAACAGTTTGAATACTTACACTGAATAAAGCCAAAAGTTACATTTCTGTTGCTCAAATGTTTTTCATCAGCTGAAGAAGAAGGAGACCATCTGCTGAGGAAGTGAGAGCAGGGTAACATCAGGATAATTTCTCGAAGTACAGCAATGTTACAACTTCAGTCTGCTTTATGCTAATGCATAACAGTTTCCTCTAGTTTTGTCTTTTCTCATAGGGCGTTCACTTCACATTCAGTTCCTGCCATCTCTTAGCCACTCCTCTATCCTTCTCATGCCGCTTTGAATTTCAGACAGTCATGTTATCAGGGCTGGAAGGAGATAGATTGTATAGAAATAAGAAGTAAATGGAAATCTGGAGTGTTTTGACAAACTAAATCCTAACTTATAAAAGTGGTGTTATAATTACTGCATAATCTGAAAAAGCATGACAGACTTGAGCATCTATTTATGGCTAGTTTTACAGAAAAGCAGATAAAGTTTACATTATATTCTTTAAGTATCAGTCTCTGCAGTATATTTCCAACTTCCATGAATGCTCTTTGTTTTGTATATAACAAACATTCATATACTTAAGATTTATAGATATGATATCACTAATATGATGAAAATAATTTCCATACTAATAAATCTTGTTGATTAGGAGACAAAGTAAAGAATGAAAATTACATATCTATATGAAAGACTATACCTATTCCTCCTTTCTATTCAAAAGACTTAAAATCTTCATCTGATTTCAAAAGGTCTACCTTTCAGGATGGTTGGTTTCAGGAACTGCTAAGTGTCTATAGGGCCTTTTTGCAGAACATTAACACTTTCCATTGACCTCTTCATTGGCAGACAGGAAATTATGTGGAATTCTAGTTCCTGCTGTGAAGTTGTCCACATTACAATGCTCGTGCCTGTGGCAGTCTTAGCAGCCAGATCAGGTACTAAATGGGCCATAAAATATACTAACATATCTTAAATAGGTCTTTTGCAGGAAAATAGAGAGGAAGAGGAAAAGGAAAAAGCAAGGCACTTTCAAGAGTATTAATGGTGAAACAATGAAGATGTGAGCAAGACACACTGCATTTGCCCGTGTTGTATTTGTTTCAAAGCCTTTACTATACATAAATATTTTTGATTTAATTCTACTATTAAAAACATTTTGATAGCAAATACGGAATATAGTCTCTAGGCAACTAATTGGAAACTTTCTATTCAAGCTTAGATGACCTGAAGCTTTTAGACTCATTAATCAAATCTTGTGGTCAATGTGCTTAAGAAATACACTTTATCCCTTAATCCTTTGTGCTTTTACTTTGTTTAGTATTTATATGCTTGGGGATTTTCTTCTGGGTTTGTTTTTTGTTGTTGTTTTTGTTGTTGTTAACATTGATTAGTTTTACAGTTACTTATTTTTTAACATTATAAAATCTGTATGATGATTTTAAAAAGAGTATTGATATTCATGCTAATAATTTATGAAAATGCATCAGAAAATCAAAACATGACAGATATAACCATTGAAAACAAACAAACAAAAAGTTAGAATATTTTTGTTTAGGAGTTTAATTATTCTGTACAAGGTTAGTTACTTCCAAATAAGGAAAATTTTACATAACATTTCAGAATTATCAAAGCACCCAAAGTAGTAGTTATCATTAAAAGCATCTTTCACCACTTGGAATCAGAGAAGCAATAGTGCATAATGTTCAATTGTTGAAGTTCTGCAATAAAACTATCCTATATTTATTCCTTTTAACATGCCTACATGAGACCCATCTGATGCTCAAAATAAGAAGGAAGCTCTCCAGCCTAGAATGCTAGTTGTTAATTAAACATTTTTGACAGTGCCTCAAAGATAAATGCAGTTATGCAGCAGTGAAAAATCACTGAATCAATCAGAGTGGGAGCTTTCCTGCTCATTTATTGCATGGTCCATAATCTTTTTTTTTTTCAGAAAGACAGATAGACCAAAACAACCCCTTATCTAAGTATAGTAAGGAGTTTTAGGCTTCTAAGAAAACTTTCAAGGACATCAGTTTTCACTTTCTGAGGTGTAAAATTGTGATAAAAGGCTGTGAATGGCTAACACTTTTTTGTTAAAATACCTTTATTGCCTCAGAGGCTGAAATGATAGCTGTACAAATGGGGTTACAGCAGCCTTATATATATTTTACAGGTGGCCATCTTTCCCTGGCACTTAACTCAGGAGAAATGAACTGGGATTTATATTTATTAAATAAGGTAGAAATTTTAGTATCGAAGCTACATTGAAAGGATGGTTATGGTCAAGACATTAAACTAAAGAAGATGCAAACTGTTACAATAATTTAGCAACCTTTTTTCAGTTTTTCATTAGATAGCTTTTATCTACAGGTAGCTAACTCCATCTCCTTATGCTTTATGGGAAACTTGAGAATCAAGTAAGAAAATAATTTTTTTTTGTCAGGCATGTCTTACACTGACAGTTTTTCTAGAATATTTCTCCCTGTATTTGTTTAGCATTTAGAACAATACATCCATGGCATTGTTTAGTTCTCTTAGATAATGTCATGATAGTGAAAACCTGTCTCTAGACTCAGACATAAAGTTCATAATATATGCATGGTCATATGTGCACAATAGGTTCCGAAGTCCACGGGACCTATGAGATATATCCCTTAGTCCTGAGAGAACTGTTAGATGAAGTGGTTGAGCCACCATTCATCATACTTGAGAAGTCGTGGCAGTCCTGTGACATTCCCACTGACTGGAAAAGGGGAAACATAGCCCCCATTTTTAAAAAGGGAAATAAGGAAGACCCAGGGAACTACAGGCCAGTCAGTCTCACCTCTGTGCCTGGCAAGATCCTGGAGCAAATCCTCCTGGAATCTATGCTAAAGCACACGGAAAATAAGGAGGCGGTTGGTGACATCCAGCATGACTTCACTAAGGGTAAATTGTGCCTGACAGATTTGGTGGCCTTCTATGCTGGGGTGACAGCACTGGTGGATAAGGGAAGAGCAAGTGATGTCATCTACCTGGAATTGTGCAAAGCCTTTGACACTGTTGCATATGACATCCTTGTCTCTAAATTGGAGAGAAATGCACTTGACAGATGGAGCACACGGTGGATAAGGAATTGGCTGGGTGGTCAGACTCAAAGAGTTGTGGTCAAGTGTAGACCCATGACGAGTGGTGTTCCCCAGGGGTCGGTATTGGGACTGGTGCTATTTAACATCTTTGTCAGAGACATGGATATTGGGGTTGAGTGCAGCCTCAACAAGTTTGCTGATGACACCAAGCTGTGTCGTGCAGTTGGCGTGCTAGAGGGAAGGGATGCCATCCAGAGGGACCTTGGCAGGCTTAAGAGGTGGGCTTGTGCAAACCTCATGAAATTTAACAAGGCCAAGTGCAAGGTCCTGTATGTGGGTTGAGGCAATCCCAAGCACAAATATAGGCTGGGTGGAGAATGTTTTGAGAGCAACCCTGAAGAGAAGGACTTGGGGATGTTGGTTGATGAGAAGCTGAACATGACATGGCAACATGCATACTTGTAGCCCAGAAAGCCAACTATATCCTGAGCTGCATCAAAAGAAACATGACCAGCAGGTCAAGGAAGGTGATTCTGCCCCTCTACTCCACTCTTGTGAGATCCCGCCTGAGGTACTGTCTTCTAATCTGGAGTCTTTGGCACAGGAAGAATATGGACCTGTTGGAGAGGATTCAGATGAAGGCCACAAAAATGGTCAGAGGGCTTGAGCTCCTCCCATACAAGGACAGGCTGAGAGAGTTGGGGCTGTTTAGCCTGGAGAAGAGAAGGGTCCAGGGAGACATCAGAGCAGCCTTCCAGTACTTCAAGGGGGCCTACAGGAAATATGGCAAAGCACTCTTTATCAGGGACTGCAGTGATAGGACGAGGGGTAATGGTTTTAAGCTGAAAGAGGGTAGATTTAGATTAGGTATTAGGAAGAAATTTTCTTCTGTGAGGGTGGTGAGACACTGGAACAGGTTGCCCGGAGAAGCTGTGGATGCCCCATCCCTGGAGGGGTTCAAGGCCAGGCTGGATGAGGCTTTGAGCAACATGGGCTACTGGAGGGTGTCCCTGCCCATGGCAGGGGGTTGGAACAATATGATCTTTAAGGTCCCTTCCAACTCAGATCATTCTATGATTCTCCAAATGCTCTGGATTTTTGTTTTGTTTTGGGTTTTTTGCATTTTAAAAATTCTTCATCAGTTGTTTTGTAACTTATGTTTTGTATTTTAATTACCATATCAAAAGTGCATAGTTCTAATATTATATCTGAGAATTAATTCACTGGAAAATCACACCTGTTGAACTGAATAGCAGTATTCAATATAGATAAAGCTTCATTAAAAAAGTAAACTACTGTTAAGAGCAACGAAAATTTACCAATAACTACCAGCTGTAGAAGGTGTTAAAAATACACTCTTTCATGATACTTGTTGTAAAAGTCATGTAGCTGTTCCCACAGGTAATAATGCTAAAAGTGACAACAACAACAAAAATAACAAAGGAGAAATTAAATCTACTATGTCATGAATGGTGCAAGCTGGCTTGTATGATGGCAAATTTATCCTCATGGACACAGAGAAATGTGAATCTCACAGAGTAACCTGCCATACTCAGTTTCATTTACACCTGCCTAATGTTCAAGTCCGATTCAGACCGCCTACATTTAAAGTCAGATGTCTGGCTTAAAGTGCATAGCGGACAGTAAATAGTCTGAGTTGCTTCACTTGCTCTCAGCATACAAATAAACGGACCTCCCACAGGTACATGTGCAAAGGAAGCAGGGGATGGACAGATCTGTTTGGTTTTGGATGCCAGCCTTAACAAGAGCTCAGAAAGCAAGTATAGCAGGTAGAGAGGCCTCTCAGTCATTCAGTGTAGTTCATTTTTAAGAACAGTGTAATATCTTTTTAAGAGAGGCAAACTGAAAGACATTAGAGAAAAGAAGTTAAAATTTCATAAAATCTCATATCCGCTCTTCTTATTCTGAGATCAGTCCTAATGTTGCTCTGGGTAATGAACATCCCTGTTGTGAACAGGAGGTAAGCCTAAACATCATTACTATCCCTCTAGCCTAAAAATGTAGGTGTGCAAGAATTACATCGGTTTTAAGACCAATCAAATTTAAATATTGAATTGCAAAGATTATACTAGTGACTGAATATTCTGATAAAAAATCCCAAAGCGTGAATATATTTGCAGTAACTAATGGAACAGTTCTGAGAAACAAATCTTTACAAATTTCCATCTATTCACAGACAGAATAAAGGACCACATTCAGCAAACACATGCCCTGTGATGAATACTTCAATCATCTAAGAATAATAATGCAACTTCGAATGTCTCATAATCTTTCCTACAGGCTTCTCTCTTGATAAGATGTGGGCTCTCACATAATCCTAAAATTCCTAAAATTAGTCTGGCTTTATTTGGGTACGTGTGCCTGAATGTAACTGAGTAATTACACAACCGTATGCACAAAACACAGTTCAAATCCCACAAATAACCTTCCAAAAGTAGAAAGTTCTGGAAAGTTACGGAGGTATTGGAGGAAGTAGATTATAAAAATGATAATCTACTGCAAATCAATTTCATCTGACTTCTATTTGACGCCAGAGTCTCAGTAATGAAGAATATGTAAACAGGATCTTTGAGGGAAGGTTAAATAGCAAAAATAAAGATACCCAAGCAGGTGCTTCAAAAATTGCCTTCAAACACTGAATGTAAGTGGAAAGTAAATTTAAAGGGATACAAGGTACAAAAATCTAAGGTATTGTGAGCACAAAATAAATATACTTAGGCAATGCAGTCCACCTTTTTTTAACTGACTCAAAACTGTAGATTGTTACAGAGCAACATCTCATCTTTTTTATCCCTTAGGTGAATTAAAAACAGTGTAATAATAATTAATGTTCTTTTAAAGTATTTTTGGTGGGTGAATAGAGTCCTGTTTTCACTACCTTGTATAACTTTGTGGTCTCTGTCAGTACGTGTGAATCTATTAATACTTCATTACATAAGCATTAAAACTACTGTGAACAGACACAAAGCAGAAAGGAAGGCACATGTAAGTAACAAAATTCACTTTTAGTTGCATTTCATGGAGAGAATCATTGTACCTCTATGTGATAACACTAAGTTGCTTTATGACATTTCAGAACATTGACTGTTGCATTGTTTTGAGTTACTTTGAGTGTTGAGAATCTCTTTGCACTAAGAATCCTGAAGTATTCAATTATAGCTGTGTGAAAAAGAGTGCAGATATTTGTAGATATGGATTGCTTGAACTTTTCTTCTACAATTTTGGTAGATTTGACCCCAGCATGTCATCTATGTTTCTAACAGATATCTAACATCTCTATATTTATATTAATATTTAGGGTTTATTTTTCAAACAATAAAGGCGGGTTTGAAGAGTCTAATATATGTCTTTTGGTTTGGGTTTTTTTGTTTGTTTGTTTGTTTTTTCAGTGGGAAATTATAATTCAGGATGAAATTCATCTAGCCTAATTTTCCCTGGTAAAATCAGACATCTGATGTGATTTAGAGGTCTGGGACTGCAGGACTGGTTAGTGCTCTAGAATGTGCAAACTAGACTTTAGGGTCTCTTCCTAACAAACACTTAAAGAAAAGTACCCGCAGAGAGAGATCTATTCTCCCTGTCTCAGACCCTGATGCAGATAGAGTGAATCATCACTGCAGGTGACTGTTTCTCTTCAGACTGGGAAGGAGCCTGGAGATCTAACTGTGGCCTGATATTTAACTGTTAAAAGAGCAGAGGCACATGACATAAGTACCACCCTCATGGTGGGTCCCTTTGATGATCTTCCTGTTAAATTATTTTTCTCCAGATGAATGTGTTTTAGGTTTTTAATTTCTTCTTTTTTTGTGTGTGTAATTGAAATTAAAACTCGAATGCAGCTGTGCTGGAGACAAAAGACATCAACCGTGCGCTGGAAAGATATTTTTTCTGCCTACATAATTTTCCCTGCTAAAAGTCTACACAGGATTGATTATGAAAACCAATGGAGAAAAAGAAGGGAGATCTTCAGGAATTCTCAATTTTTTCCCCCTTCATTGTTGTTTTGTTGAAGTGATCTTTCCCAGGACTACAATAGAGAACACCTCTCTATATAAGTAAGAGCAATTCTTGGTCACATTGTTTTAAGTAGAAGATATTTAAGCTGGCAATTTTATTTGCTAGCAAAGAATTATATATGTAGGTGTCACAGACCTTATGCCTATTATAGAAGTTATATTTGACAATACCGTGAAACGTGGCTTCTTCCAGTAGTGGTTTTATATGACTTCTTCATACAATTTTCCTTCTTTCTCTGATTTATTATTAACTTATATTACTCTTTTTTAGAATGTAAATATTCATTTGGACATATCAAAGTGTAAATATAAGTAAACATTATTTCTTACTTTAGCAACCTGTTATTCTCTGTTTGATTTATTCCCTACATTTATCTTATTTCTAAGTAAAATACATACAAGATGTGAATAATGTTTATCTCCTAATTGCAAGAAACAATCATTTATGTCCACAGTAGACATTTAAAGTTTAAGCAGTAGTATGTCAAATTAATTCAATGTCAGCAATGTATTTTAATATATTCAGAATTTCAATTGCCTTTGTTTCACTCTACTTTTTAAATTATTTAAAAATGTATTGCAAGCAATCACAAACATGGAAGCTGTAATGTACTTTGAAATGAGAGGGTACAGAAAAGAATCTATCAGTAAATGTAATGATGTATTAATCACGCTCTAAGTTACCGTGCAATTTTAATTCTTCTCATATTTTGTAGTTCTAGTTTAAAAGAAAATAGGGTGAAAACTGAGCATGGACCTGTTGGAGCAAGTTCAGAAGAGGGCTGCAAAAATTATCAGAGGGCTGGAGCACCTCCCNAATGGTCACCATCAGCTTGACTCAGAAGTACTGAAAAGCAATAATATACCCTGAAGATAATCGCTGATCAAGAAATGTGTGTCAATGTGCCAATAACTTTGCTAGAATTTTGAAGTAAGTAGTTTCTAGATGGCTCCCTTGCAGCACTATTCTGTGCTTGTTAAAGCAGCAGTTGTTAGTTCCCATTTTGTGTGAGATCCTCCAGTATGATGATGACACTTTGTACAGCTACTGGATTGCACAGTCTCCAAAGGCTCGTCTCATCACTTTTTGTCACTGTGGAGTTATTACCCACAAAAATGGTTGGAGGGCCCGTAATTATGCCAATCCCCACTTGACATTTTAGACCCTTTTGCCACTATCTTAAGACATCCGAAGCTCCAGCATCACACATCATCATCAAAATACTGTTAGGCAGCTATCAAGCAGCACCATGAGGATCAGAGCTGTGTAATATCTACCTATAAATGACTCTTACAGCTCTTCTGTCCTGTGTTTTTGACCTCAGACAGGAAAGCAGGTCTATTGAATCTGTGTGATAAAAATGCAAATTAAGACCTCAGATTTTCCTTTTTCTTTAGTTTTCTTGCTGTTCATAATCCAAGGTATCATTTTACTGCTTATTAACACATAAACATTCCATTATAACAATTCATTTGTTTTACATATTCAGTGGAATGCTTCATTTCAGTATTCAACAAAAACAGTCCGACAGACACAATTTTAATTCTGTACAGAGAAAAAGCATTTGTGTATTTTGTGAAGACTATTTATCACTGTGTATGATATATGGGCTACAATATATATGAACAAATAACTGCAGGCATAAATTCTGATCTTTGTGTATGTACTTTATTGGTAGCAAGCTTGAGAAAGACATGTCAAAAGTATTAAGAATGATGTGTTCAGATTTTTCTATCTGTATATCTATATATATGTGAATAATTTCACTAGAAGTCCCTTGTGTGGATATATAAATCCCAAACACTCAAAATCATTGTAGGTGTCAAGTTTCCGCAGCAAAAACTGAAAAGAAAGGAATTATTATTATATTCTAACTCACGAAACTGTCAGTTACGAAAAGCTGTTTTTGTTAGGGTTGCTTGAGACATGAGCCGCTGAGGAAACTTAATTTTCAAAGTTCCGTTTTCACTTCACAATGGAAACACAAATGCTGATCAGAAATATTTGTAGACTTTTTTTTTACTGTAGAAAATAAATGTTATAAAAAACAATAAGTATTTAAATTGAAACTGCATAAACTCCTGCACATTTTGTATAGCTGGTTCTTGTAAATTAAATACTTTGACAATTCCTGCTACGTGTTTTCACTAAAAATTCAGCTAAACAATATCCAACTGCTAAGGCAAATGAAAAATTTTGACATCAGTTTAAATAAACAAACAAATAAATAAATAAATCCTAACAGTTTTGTTGAAAGCATTTCAACCAACTGCACTACTGTTTTTTT